>JZKD02S1733095.1:272522-286488 GCA_000966675.3 Picea glauca
GGTATTCAAAATTGCTTCCATCAAATGGTGGAATCCCATTTGGAATTTTGTCTTCCATTTCTTCTTAGGATCTTCCTTTCAGTGGTTAAACTATATTGAAGGTAACCCGCTCTGATACCAATTGTTGATACTGAGAGGGGGGTGAATTAGTATCAAGTACAATTTAAAACCATTTTCAACTTATACTTAAACCCTTCAATTATATCGAATGAGAAATGAACAATAGTATAAGAGTTACACCAATACACCATGCACAATATATGAGAAAGAATCAATAGTTATTGTTCAAGGGAAGTAATGACTTCCAAAAGTAGCTACAGCTTCCAAATGTAAGTGGAGGGATAAACCCCCAAGAAGAATATACAATCCTCCAATATCAAGAGAGAGTTTAACTCTCCATCCTTGCCCCTTCCTTCCACCCAAGAATATATGAGAGATAATAAAACTTTACATTAAATCATCACCATCAACCAATCATCATGTAGAACCTGATAATGCTTCCTGAGACTTCTTCAATTTCTACAATTCTTCAATTTTTGGAGTACTTTAATCCTGTAGATAATATTACTCAATTTATTCTTTGAAACTCCTCCAATTTTCACTCCTTGAATCCTCCCCAAAAAGAAGTTATAGAGAGAATGGCAGACCTTGTTCAATTATGGTTTATTCAGGAGACCAAACTTGTACAGAATGCCCCGTGCTCAATATTTAACATCAGATTTGGAAACTCACATGCAAGAAGCTATAGTATGTACTCTTTCCAATGAAGTTTTTCCCACATCATTTGGATTCTCGATGAATAATTTATGACTATTTTACCCGAAACACTTGTTTATTGACTAGCTTTAGGATTTGTCACCAACCCTATCTTCCACAGAGTGTATCTCCATAATTATAGCGAATCAAGACCTAGAATTTTTACCACATGTACCTTGATATATCTTCTCAATACCATAACAATTTCACCATTTGAATCGTTCTAGAAAAAACGTTTTAGCAAAAATGGTAAGATGACCTGAAAATAACAAACCTTAGAACACATCACCAAAAGACTTCATCCTCCCTTGAAATCTGGCCTTCTTTACTTTTGATTTCCTCTGAAATTTGACTTGTGTATCAATTGAATGTATAATAATATTTTTTTATACCATTTATGTCACTTTCTTTTAACATTAGGACCGACCTGACACTTTCTTATTTTGTAATTATTTTCTTTAATTATCTTCAGGGCCTACATGTACTTCCTTCTTTGATTCACTTTGTCATCTTCAAAAATTCATTTCTCCTCAACCATGAGGATCCATGTGACGTGCCACATACCGCCGAAAACAAAATGATGTATACTGTCCATCATGGGTGTTGTATCTGCATGTGCATTTTCCTTCATTTCCAAATACCTTCATCAATCTTGCAGTCCAAAACCCATGAATAGGGTTGACATCAATGACAACAACCAATATTCCAACATAATATGAGATGAACCAAGTAGGCCTTGTACTTAAAAGACTTAGTAATGTGTAAATTTGACAATTGGAAGTTTATGACTTCTTACAAGAATTGAAAATAATCAAATTTTGTGAGGGTGATTGACTCCGGTGGACATAATATAGAAATAATACATAAAATGGTCTCATCCACTTCTCTATCATGTTCATAGCATAAAACCTGACAAATCATGGAAACAGTTTGTCTGGTTAGTTCAGGGAAGATAGTTGATTTAAAAGGAGGTGGACCAATTGGTAATGGGGCATTTGCGGCTAATAGATTATTGAACAAATTCTCTTTTTCAAACTATTATAATGCTTGGTACTTCGATTCAAGCTCATCATCAAGGGTTTCATATACAACATGGTCTAGAATTTGGAGCATTTGGATAATGGATTCTTTAGTTATTTCATTGACTATCCTAGAATAATGTACATAAATTACTTGTTTCCTATCCACTTAGTAATTGAAAACACACCAATTGACTAATTTTGGAAACTGATAAGTTTGTGGAACAATTGATCTGGCCAGGTTTGATTCCCATAAGTTCAAGTAGTTTCCACAATTTTTAGTGTCAACCTGGGTTCTTTGAATTAATTGGTGAAGGTTAGGGAAGTCAACCCTTGATCAACAGAAAGAAATGTGACAAGATAATCATTGAAAAAGAAGAAGAGATTTCCCGCTTAAGAAATCATAATCAGAAACTACTTGCAAAAATCATGAAGTCCAAGGTGTTATCACCTGCTAATTTGTATTAATTTTCCCCAAAGCATTTTGTCCTTGTGCTATTTTTCCACTCAGATTTTCAAATTTTTCATGAGCTCCATCAAGCTTCCATCACCTAAATCATTCACTCAACTGATCATCCAAAATATTCATGTCCTTCATGAGTCAAAAATTTGGCGAGTATCCCAAACCTATACCTAGCCTTAACTCTTATCTAAATCCCTTAGTTTCATCATTTCATTCATTTTTACCCTTATTTTCATATTCCCGTTGAAAATAAAAAATATTCCTTTTATTAAGTACCCTTATCCTATCCACAAAGTCATGTGTTAATCCTCATAAGCCCAAAATCCTTAGAAAATAGAAAAAGGGTTTATTATTATTAATATAAATACTTTTATATTAAAATATTTATATTAATATTTAATCCAATATTTAATTTATGGAATCATGTCAAATCATGGGCACAAATCTCAATTTATAATGTGGAAAAGTAAAAGGTTGGATGGAGGGTGCACATACATATCAAGGATTGAAGTAGCGAGGAGGTTAATTATGTGAAGGCGGGTCAGGGAAAACTATCGTGGTTTCTTTCCAGGACACGTGTTTTTACATGGAGCATATCGGGGGTAAAGGTAGTTTGGATTAAAACACTCTATCCCAAGCCCGATGTAATAAATGTGTCATTTATCATATGTTTAATGTGCAACATTTTTCTAGGAGTGCATTTCAACAACAATTATGGAATTTCTAATAAATTAAATTCCTCCTTACGGTGAAAAGGTTTTATGGAGGTAAGATTTAAGCTTTACAAATTAATGGAATTAATGTTTATTTCCATGCAAAATATTTAAATGGGAAGATGCACGTGAACGAAGACTTGGATAATTATGTATCCAAAGATTTACAAAAGTAAAAGAAGAAGATAAAAGGTATTTTACCAAAGACGCTAAACTAGAAAAAACACACAGTAAATGTTTTTCCACAGTGAAACGGTAAATTGGAAAAACATTACACAGTAAATGTTTTTCAAAGGGAAATAGTAACAGTAAATGTTTTTTACAATGAAATGGTAAATTGGGCCAAACAAGACATGGTTTTAAAGAACCATGGGCATGAATTAAATTATGGAAATTTAATTCTACAAGATAGAAAATATTTGGGAATTATTTTTATTTCAAATATATTATTCACAAATGTTTAATGAGAATATGGATAAATGAAATTATATTTGAAAGAGTATGAGTGGAATTTCAAAGAGAACGTGGCAGAGGAAGGAGTTGGAGCGTCATAGGAATCTGCAGGGATCATGAAACGGTTGTTTTCTGAAAACTGCCATTTGTAATCATTATAGAAGTTGTAATGTTTCATTTTAATTATTGTAATTGGTTGCACACTGAAGGAACTCGAATTGTATAAGTATTAGAGGTTTTGAGTGTATTAATGGTGGGAAGAAGTGCAAGGGCACAATTTCGGTGGTTCTGGACTCTTTTGTAATTTTTTGGGACTGAATTGAATACATATGCAGAAGCATTTTGAATTGTTTATGAAAAGATTCTAATGGCTATGATATGAGTTTTGTCTTCCTTCACTGTTTGTATTTCCTATGTTATTTAATTCCATTTACATTTTCATCTGTTTAAATTGGATAGTTAAAATCCTATAATTCATCCTTTGATGCTCTCGGTTGAAACAATTTAAAATTCATTTTATTAATGCTGAAACTAATTCAAAATTCATTTTATTAATGCTATGATGCAATTACTTGTTTTTCCCCTTTCCTCTTACACTCTGCAAATATTATTTACAAATCAAATTCATTGCCTCATTTATCCTTTATCCTCTTGAGAGTTCTACTGGCTGGTCATTGTTTTCATTCACTTCCATAATTTTGACTCCATAGCCCTAAGTGTTCCTCCCCTTCCTTTCCAGCAACTTTATTAAAAACCCCCAAAACAAACCAAAATCTAGCCACCGGTTTCCAAAGAAATATCAAGTGACACGAGATATCCCTATCTGAGTTGAGAAAGCTAGTGCTTCAGTTCTAAAGTAGGTCGAAATAGTTACCTCTGTCATTTGTCTATCAGCCAGACAAAATTTACAGAGTGCTAACATTCTGGCGTTGTTGTCGGGGACGAGATTAAAAACATTTCCCTGGGAAAGAATGGCATGGTTGAGTTCTAAGGTCTGAGAGCAGCAGACACTTGGGCACATATTGGTTGTATTCCTGCTCTAGCGACTCCACACATTAGAAAATCAGTTTGAAGGTAATTCCACTAGTAGAAGAATCCAGAAATTTAAATTTTCAATGGCGACTCCACTCTCAATACAGAATTCAGCTTCCAAAACATTATTGGTGACTCCACTCAAGTTTCAAATGTAATTCCGAGACTCCACTGGAAAATGAGATCCCTTGACAGAGGTATGAAAAGACATTATGGAAGAAAACAAGTACTAAAATTGGATATTTTCCAAGGCATTTTATTGTTTGTTATAAGTTACCTCTGCTCCTTCCTTGAACATGCCAAACAAATTTTTCTTTACCTGTTGCATTATAATGATGATCATGAGAACCTTGCAATTGTATATCCTCCTCTTAAATTTTTACATGCATATCCTCATTGTATCACTGATTTTGATAAAAAAAAATCATCTGGCCCATGTGATGACCATAACCAAGTTGATGAGCCTCATGAAACTAGGGTTGATATTTCATCTCTTGCACTTGATCCAACACCCTCCAAGACTTAGCATAGATACAAACCCTTAAATTTACCCCACATCCTTCATGATTTTCCTCCAAAACACTATGAGTACCTACCTATGTTTGATGGGGAACCTAATACCATCTTAGCTGAAAAACACATCCAAGGGTTTGAGCATTTTATAGATTTGTTTGAGATTGACCATGATGATGTTTGTATGAGGGCCTTCTCTCAATCCTTGAAAGGAGAAACCAAAGACTGGTTTAAACATTTGTAGCCAGAGACAATTAGCTCATGGGAGGAATTGAAGGATGTCTTTTTAAAGTTTTGGGGTAGGAAGAAATCTTTGGATCTATAGCTTATAGAGTTCTATGCCTTAAAAAATCAGAGCAATGAAACTATTTCTATATTTAGTAGAAGGTTTTCCAGTATCTATTACAATTTGTCCAAAGAAATTCAACCCATTGAAGTTGCTGCCATGCTCCATTATGCAACTACTCTTCATCCAGATTTGTCTTTCCTCCTGATGGAAATAAGACCTAAGTCCTTACAAAAAATGTTTAATGATGCTTAGGATGTTCAACACAACATTCAAGAATGTAAATAGATCCAAAATGAGGGGTTGAATGCTCAAGAACATGAAAGTGAATATGAACATAAAATAGTTGATTGGAATCTTGAGCATATAATTGACAATATCATAGGTCCTCTTGAAGTTTCCAATGCTAATGATTTTGCAAAAACTTATACTCCACTTGTTGAAAGAGGAGGTGTTGATTTAGCTTCTGATCCATCCCATGATAATAAGGGGGGTGATTTTTTATGTATTCATTTGTAGACAGTCAAGAAGATGAATTTGAAAATCAGTCTGTTGAATAGCAGGTTGATGTTCCAAGTTTGTTCTTGTTGGATGACATCACATATATTTTTGATTTTCCTATATATGATGAATATGATGATGATTATGAGGATGAATTCCTAGAACAACCAACTACATGTTCTCTATCAAAAAATATTCCTTTTCAGCAATGTAATGAGAGCAATCAGTCTACATATCACAATTACAAAGAAGAAAGTATTTAATCAGCTGAAGAGAATTATTTACCTTTATGATTTTATTATTTCAAATTGTTGAAAGAAAATTCTAAGATAATCATTGAATCAAAGGAATGGGTGTTGATGTTAAATCACACTGATTCACTGAAAAAAGTTGACAAGAAATTGTACCAATCTTCTCATGTGTTTGATGACCCTGTTACTTGTTATGTATAAGGTCTTTTCAATACAAATTTGCAGCCATTGGTTGAACATGAATCTAAAAAATTAGTGTGTTCAGCAATCCAAAGAAATTGAAAAATGTGCCTATGACAACAGTCAAAAAAATGAAGAAGGTTTTGAATAAGGTGAAAGAACCTTGCCATTGTGTTTTTCCTCTTTCAAATTGTTGAAACAAAATGTCTATATTATTTAAAATCACAAATCTTCTAGGCATAATGTTAAATATGAAGAAATCAGTGGATTTGCAAATGAAAACTATCTTCCATTATGTTTTTCTTCCTTTGAATTGTTGAAAGCAAATCATGAGATAACAGAGGAAGTAGGGAAGTTTGATTGCATTCACAGTGGCACTATTTTATATGAGAAAATTGTTATCAGTGAGGAAGACCAACAACCTTCTCATGCATTTAATGATCATGTTGTTTATTACATGGAAGGTTATCTCAGTTCAGATTTGCAGCATGTGCTCAACTACCAGCGTGGAAATAAAGATTAAGGTAAATCAACATCATTGTTAGACATGGATTTCTTTCCACCAAGGATTTCATTTTAGCCAACACTGTCTTCTGATTCAAAATATTGTTGTTTCCAGCAATCTCAGAAGATTTTTCAACCTCTTGATGGAAATCAACATGTTAAATCATAAGAAAACAAGAATGCAGTGGAAGGGGTGAAACATAATTGTTGTTTTCTACATATTTTAGAGGATCCATTTGCAGTTTTGTTGGAGGCAGTGAACAGTCCAAATGTTTTTAATTTTTTGACATTTAGATTTATGGATAAATTTTTGAATGAATTATCAGTAAGCAGGATTTGGAACAAGCTTGTGCAAAGTAAAAAAACAGTGGATAAAATGCTTGCATGGTTGCATTGGAATTTTGATTTCACTTGATTGAGTATTCATTTCAGTAGTTTTAGAGTAGATAGGAGTGTGTGAATAATCTTGTTGGTCAAGAATTTTTTAGATTGGATTCCTAGTAGTGTGTACATTCATATTTTAGCAGTGTATTCAGTGTTCAGTATCCAGTTGAGAGAAGTGTACAGAGTTTGGTTTTCAGCAGACACTGGTGACAGGTCAGAGCAGGGTACACACACATGTTTTGGGAGCATCCCAATGGATCAGGCACATGGTCTACTATTATTTTCTACCTCACAGGGAGGATAGCATCCCCAATAGGAGCCTATGTTATCACCCGCTAATTTGTATTAATTTTTTACCAAAGCATATTGTCCTTGTGTTATTTTTCCACTCAGATTTTCAAATTTTTCACCAGCTCCGTCAAGCTCCCATCACCTAAATCCTTCACTCAACTAATCATCCAAAATAGTCATGTCCCCCATGAGTAAAAAATTTGGCGAATATCCCAAACCTATACCTAGCCTTAACGCTTATCTAAATCCCTTAGTTTCATCACTTCATTCATTTTTACTCTTATTTTCATATTCCCGTTGAAAAAAAAAAAATATTCCTTTTATTAAGTACCCTTATCCTATCCACAAAGTCATTTGTTAAGCCTCATAAGACAAAAATCCTTAGAAAATAGAAAAGGGTTTATTATTATTAATATAAATACTTTTATATTAATATATTTATACTGATATTTAATCCAATTTTTAATTTATGGAATCACGTCAAATCATGGGCACGAATATCAATTTATAATGTGGAAAAGTCAAAGGTTGGATGGAGGGCGCACATACATATCAAGGATTGAAGTAGCTAGGAGGTTAATTATGTGAATACGGTCTAGGGAAAACTACCGTGGTTTCTTTTGTGGACACATGTTTTTACATGGAGCATATTGGGGGTAAAAGCACTCCATTCCAAGCCTAACGTAATAAATGCACCATTTATCATATGTTTAAGGCATTTTTCCAGGAGTGCATTTCAAGAACAATTATGGAATTTCTAATAAATGAAATTCCTCCTCACGGTGAAAAGGTTTTACGGAGGTAAGATTTAAGTTTTAGAAATTAAATAAATTAATGTTTATTTCCATGCTAAATATTTAAATGGGAGATGCACATGAACAAAGACTTGGATAATTATTTATCCAAAGATTTACAGAAGTAAAAGAAGAAGATAAAAGATATTTTACCAAAGATGGTAAACTCAAAAAAACACACAGTAAATGTTTTTCACATGGAAATAGTAACATTAAATGTTTTTTTACAGTGAAATGGTGAATTGGGCCAAACAAGACATGGTTTTAAAGAAACACGGGCATGCATTAAATTATGGAAATTTAATTCTCCGGTATAGATAATATTTGGGAATTATTTTTATTTCAAATATATTATTCCCAAATGTTTAATGAGAATATGGATAAATGATATTATATTTGAAAGAGTATGAGTGACATTTCAAAGAGAAAGTGGCAGAGGAAGGAGCTGGAGCATCAGAGGAATCTGCAGGGATCATGAAACGTGGTTTGTTTGTTTGTTTGTTTGCTTTTTTTTTTTTTTTTTTNTTTTGAAAACTGTCATTTGTAATCATTGTAGAAGTTGTAATGTTTCATTTCAGTTATTGTAACCAGCTACACACTAAAGGAACTCGAATTGTATAAGTATTAGAGGTTCTTGTTAGAATATGAAGGATTGTGCTCATTTTACCATTGACAATACCCTCGTCACCCAACCATAGGTTGAAGCCACCCTCCGAGCATCTTGACCTTGACAAAGAAAAGAATCCTGGTAGCAATCCAATAGACAAGAGAGGCTAATGCACCAAGCAAGAAGTAACCAAATTGAACAGATAGTCTCACCCAAAAAATGGCGCAATACCTTCCCTAGGACTTGCGCACAAAACTGTTGGAGTACAGTGCACAGAAACTACTCTCTGCAATTCTGAGAAGTGTGAATAATGAGAGATTGGTGCCCTGTATTTATAGTAATTCTGGAAGGCTTGCCTGGTTTGACTTCTCCTTCTTGGTACTAATTAATTCATATTAATTATATTTTTGCAGCCGACATCTTGTCTAGGGTTTCCTTCATTTCTTTGCTTCCTTCTAGAACATTCTAATCTTATCAAAGGTCACAATAGAGTTTCATACCTCCCGAAGCTACCATAATATCAACACTCCCTCCTAGCTAGGGAGGTATGGTCTTGAGCACAAACAAACCATTCAACTGGTAGTAACACGAGCACCATCATTATTATCTAACTGTATAATCTCCTATGATAGTTGGTACAATATCAATTGATAGAACACAACTGTGTCTATCCATGGTAGTACACAACTACTCAAACCGTGACAGATAGTCACAAATAGTGGAACATATCCACCACAGTAGTATATCTCTACTGTCTGGAGACAGGCAGTCTCCATAACAATTATCTGATGACAACCTGCACAGAAAATATTGTTAAAATAAATTGAAACATATGGGTCAATATTTCACTCACATCTGTGATATCTGAAAGAATATCTGCCCTCATTATAGAACATCAACAATGGGATATTTTCCCTATTCTTCTCAAACAAGTAAGAATGATTGTTTATGATTTCTAAGCCTGGACCATTCCTCACCCTGGTCCATTCCTCTGATGCTAAACTAAGTGTAACCTGGAGAGAATGAATCTTCCCTAAGGAATGTTTGTCCCTGATTGTTGAGCCTAGACCATTCTCCACCCTGGGCCATTCTTCCTACACTAATCAAAGTGCACCCTGGAGAGAATGTATAAACCCTAAGGAATGATTGTCCAGACCATTTCCTCTGTTAACCACAAGAGGAAAAGATTTTCCTGTATCAACCTCCAAAACGGATCATTCCTCATGTTAACCATAATGAGAAATCATTGTCCAACGAGGCGGGCCAGTATTCTTGAGTAACCCTCAAGAAGAGAGATTGCCCTAGACCACTCCCCATGTTAACCACAATGGGAAGTCATTGTCTATGATACATCATCAATCTGGACCATTTTCCATGTTAACCACAATGGGAAATCATTGTCTGTCAGAAATCTCAATCCACTCTCCGAACAGGAAAGAATCTGTCCAAGCTGGACTATTTTTCAATCACAAAAATAAATGTCTTCAATAATATTTTTCAGTGCTCCCTCCCAACTTGGAGAGTCATTTCTTCTCTTTCAACTAAGGGAGTTATTTCCACGATCCCCATCTTCTCTCAGAAATATGCAAACTTTATTCTGGATAGAGGTTTTGTCAGGATATATGTTGTCTCCTCATCAGTGGGGATATACTCGAGCTTTACCTCTCCTTCCTAGAATTTATCTCAAATAAAGTAGTATTTGATCTCAATGTGTTTCAACCTTTCATGAAACACGAGATGTTTTGATAAATCTTATACAACTCTAATTATCACAATATATTATGGTCGATTCTAGAATCTGATCAAATAAATCGGAGATTAACTTCCTTAACCATATTGCTTCTATGCATGCTTCACATGTTGACATATACTTTTCTTCTATTGTGTTGAGTGCGATAGAATTTTTTTTCTTATTGCCCCAAGATATTATAGCGGAGACCAAGCTGAAACACATGCCTGAAGTGTTATTTATGTCTTCTGCACTTCCTACCCAATATGAGTTTGTGAATCCATGAAGTTGTATATCGTTGGATGTGGTATATCTCAAACCATAGTTCATTGTTCCTCGAATATATCTTAATACATTCTTTTCAGCTATCCAATTCTCATGTCTCGGTTCCACCTAGAACTGGCTTAGTGTATTCACGGCAAAGCAAATGTCTGGTTGAGTATTTACCAAATACATCAATGACCCAATTGGTTGTCGATATAGAGATGGATCTACTGGATCAGAATCTGGATCCTTTACTTTTCTTATATCTGCATTCATAGGAGTGCCCATGGACTTACAATCCATCATTCCAAATTTCTGAAGGATCTTTATTGCATTCTTTCCTTGTCCAAGGAATACTTCACCATGCTTTTTCCATACTTCTAGTCCCAATTAATAATGCATGAGACCTAGATATTTCATATCAAATTCAGAAGCTAATTCATTCTTGCACTAGATGATGAGAGACTCTTCACCTGTTATGAATAGATCGTCAACATATAGTAGTAGGATTACAGGTGCATTGTCCACGACTTTATAGTAAAGGTTTGGATCTGCATGAATCTTGGAGAAACCAAGTCTCATTAGATAGTTCTCCACTCTGGCATACCAAGCCCTTGGAGCTTACTTGAGTCCATATAGATCTTTCTTTAATCTACAAACGTGAGTGTCTTCGGAATGTACCTCAAACCCTTGAGGTTGTTCAATATATACTTCTTCTTCAATAGCTCTATTGAGGAAAGTTGTCTTTACATCCATCTGATGTAAGTTCCATCCCATGGAAGTGGCAAGAGATATGATAGCTCTGATGGAAGTATATCTAGCCACTGGAGAAAACGTTTTGTCATAATATTCTCTCTCCTTCTGGGAGAACCCTCTAGCTACGAATCTTGCCTTGTATTTATCCACGCTTCCATCTGTTGCATGTTTGATCTTGTACACCCATTTTGAAGTTACCACCGATTTTTCTTTAGGTCTTGATACGATTTCCCATACCTCATTTTTCATAATGGATTGATACTCTTCTATTATAGCTACTTTCCATTGTCCCTTTTGAACTGCTTCTTCAAATGTGGTAGGTTCTTCATCTAGAATATTCGTCATGTATGTTGCATAACTTGAGAATCTTTTAGGTCTTTGTAAGGTCCTCTCTAACAGAACCTAGAATTTCATAGATTTAAACATAACATTTCTATTATAATTTCTTTTTATGGTTCTATATTCAACAAAATAACATCAGCAAAATAACAGTTTACAGTTTATGGCTCAAAAAAATTCAAAATGGGTAGCATGATATAAATGATATATTGAATAATATACACAGCATAAATAACATATTGAATCATCATATGATATTGAACATGTCATGATAACAAACAAAAATACCTGTCAAGTGATTTGTTTCCCAACTTTTTTTTTCCAAGCTGAAGCTAAAACTGTGCCCAAGCTGCTCTGCCAAACTCTGCCCAAAATTGAATCTTTCCTCCCAGCCAGCTAGGAACAGAGCCTATCTGGCTCCCTAGCTCTAGGATTCCATAAGGACTCCTGCCCCCCGAGCCCAAAAATCCCAACAATAGATGGTCCCCTGTAACATTCCACCAAATTCCTCAAGCCAAAACCAGAAATACAGTTTTCCAATCTCTCCCCCCCGAAAATGCTCCAATACAGTCTCCTAATATCAAAATAATTCTCCCTGCCAAAATCCCAAAAGTCTTCTCTCAATTTTTTTTCCCCCTCATATCCCCTCGTCCATTCACCGGCTCTCCCCCTTAAGACTCACCCCNNCTTATCTCTCCATTCAATGTCAACCACCTTATCCCTCCTTAATGGTTCCATCCTTCAATACGTTAAGTTTTCTTTTAATAAATTAAAGTTTATTAAACTTTAATTCATTCCCCAAATATTTAATGAGTTAATTAATCAATTAATCAATTAATTAATATACATTAAACAATAAATAAATAAATAATTATTATTATTAATAAATAAAAATTAATTAATTAATATACATTAGGACAATTAATTATTTATTTAATTAAACTTAATAAACCTTAAACAATTATTTAACTTTGACAATTAGCTATTTAACTAGGGTTGTTACATACACCCACCCTTCAGGAAACTTCGTCCCGAAGTTTAAAGTATTTTATGATACAAGGGAAAAGACACATGGTTCACACATTCATAACAAATAATCGACATTATTAGTAAGTAAGCCAAGAAAACTCATACATACTAGTGTACATGTGCAAGAAATGCATGTGTAACTAGTACATACAAGCCTCATGCATGTACTAATAACAATAACTATCATCTCTATAGTAATTTTTGTATGCATCCAATCCATTCAATAAGACTATTCATTTTATAAAAGACAGTAACCAATCAAATGTTGGTGAATTCCCTTAATTAAAATACTCTAGCTCAACAATTTTATTTAGACAATTGTAGTTTAGTTAAGTGATTATGAATATACATATATACACATTTTTTTTTCAAAGAAAAAAAAATAAAAAATAAAAAAAAAATCCACCATAAGACAAATCTCCATACACTCTCAACTATTTATACTCATCCTTCCTCCCTAACTTACTTCCATATTCATTCCTATCCTTCCTCTATTGGACTATCTTGGAGCGTCAACTATATTGACCTAACTCCAAATAGAACCCGTAAGCGAAAGTGTCACTATCATGACCAAGCTTCCCCAGCAAGCAACTAACAGTCATCATCACACGTCTAGGGGAGTGTGAGCTAACACCGTCCTCCCATGACTTTAGGTTTCGGAGGATACACGGTGGGAAATGCCTCCACCCCTCCTAAGAGGACTAGGGTCCACACCCTACAATGGAATATACAGTGGCACCATGTTGTTGGGAGTTTTTTCATTGTTTATTTAGTTTTGGGCAGTCTCACCACCTGGAATCCCGCACGGGTCCACATATCATAGCAATGCATCCAAACCAATATAATTTCACATACAAATATTCATACCATATTGTTTCTCGGTCAGTAGTCACAACATCCACTTTCATTATCATTATCCCTTGGCTATTTCATAGCCCAATGACCTATAGATTAGTCTGTAACACAAACTCATACGCATCTATGCATATCATGTAATTGCATACAACTATAATCTCAATTCGGTATCCTCGTACCAAAAAACTTTAACATCAAAGTTTTCAAGTTAGAAATAGATCTCATAATATCCCATAATTCAATTAAC
>JZKD02S1733095.1:295731-315988 GCA_000966675.3 Picea glauca
CCAAAGACATTTGGAGGACTAAAGGGTTCAGTTTTGGATACAGGAATACTATATTGTACACAGGCTTATAGATGCTAATACAAATTGCAGGTTTCTTTCTCTATTGATGTCAATTTTTCCACCTTCTTTCTGTACTTTTATTTGAATTGTCAAGCCTTGAATGACTATTATCTCATTGTTTGGCTCATAATTGAATAAATAGTTTCTTCATTGCTTATTAGACCCTACATTGTGTACTGGTTTATGAGTGATTTGTTCTTCGCCCACTTAAAGTTATCTACTGATTATCAATCCTTGAGAGAATTGATTCATTTGTTTACCATCTTGACTATCTAAATACCATATTTGAATTGAGTTATCCCATTGATCCACTTACACAAAATATAAAAACATTTTTACTTGAAGTTACCAAGCACCTTTGGTCTACAACCACAAAGGGTTTCTTGGAGTGATAACAGGTTCGACACCATTTTATTTGTTCGGTGAGTTTGGTAAAAATGCCTTCTCATCATCTACTTTCCCAACTGGGGGCAACCCCGATTTTGGACAACCTTTTCCTATGCAGGGTACTATTCCTGCACAGGGGGTAAACCCAGGAACTTCTTCTGCATCAGGGCCTTGGAATTCTTGGCAAGGATCCGTTCCTTCATTAGGAATTTCAATCAAGAGAAATTCTTTCCACAGTCAATGGAACCCCAGACAAGGTACTATGCCCATCCCTACAAGACTGGCATGGGGTAACCCTTCCCAAAGTCCTCTGAATGCAATGCACGCCCATCCATCTACATCCTATTTTGAGAATCAACCAATGATGTCTCCTCACACACAAAATCCATACGCTGGTCAGGGCCATGGTTTTTACCAGAACCCAAGCCAGTCGTCGAACTCTTCCTGGCAACCTGGTGTCAGTCAAACTCCAGACCCCTTTTTCCCAGGTTATCACCAACAACCCAAACTACCTTTCCTGACAACCTTGCATTTGCCAGATTTAACAAGGTTGTTGAATGACCCTATCTGTCATGATCTGCGTTGGCCTCCTATGCCGACAAAGTTTCCTTCAGACATACCAAAGTTCGAATCCAAGCCTAACGAAGATCCAGGTGATCATGTGACTGCCTTCCACCTTTGGTGCTCATCTAACTCGTTGAAAGATGACTGCATACAGTTGTGATTGTTTCAACGTACTCTCATTGGGAGTTCCATGAAATGGTACATTAAGCTTGACTGCTCAAGATACTCTTCCTTTGGTGAATTGGCAATGGCCTTCCTAAACCATTTCCAATTACCGACGAGATATGATGTTGGCACAAAATTGCTAGCCAATTTCTCACAGACAAAAGTGGACCATATCTCGGATCACATCCAAGAATGGAGATGTTAGAAGAGTTTAATTAAGGTACCAATCCCACCAGCATTCCTGCTTGAGTGGTTCCTTAAGTCTTTGGTCCTACAGTTATCCAAATACGTCGTGACTTCAGGAGTGTTTTCTGAAGAAGATGCCATCATGAGAGCTCAACATCTTGAGCTCATCTATTCTCAGTCTGGTTTATTATACGAGATCTTTCCAGATGCACCATGCTCAATACTTGATAAAACCAAATAGAGAGTTGGACCACATGCCGATGGTATTGTTTGTTCAGCACAAACAAAGCCCATTGAGCAACTCATGAATCAGTTGCAGCAATTGTTTATACAACACACAGCGGCAATCCAAACTATTTTTTTGGATGCTCCCCCTACTAAAACGTCGGATGTACACACGGTGAAATCGACAAATCCAAAGGCCACCCAGCAGCCTGAAGGAAAGAAAAAACAGTGAAAGAAAGGTAAGGGGGATAAGAAACCCACAGATAATGTTGGCGGGGGAAACACTGAGAAATGGAAGGTGAGGTATCCATGCAACCTGTGCATGGAATACCACTCGACCCACCTATGTCCCCGGCTTGTAGAGGCCCAAACCTTTGTGACATAGCAATAGCCTATTGTGTTAACCAATCAATTTCAACATGGACAAAACCTAACCCAGGCCTCTACAAGCATGGAAGGGGGAAGTCAAGGAACCTCTACGTCTTCAAATAATCTCGCATCTGTGAATGTATATATGATGAAGGGTGATGCTTTAATATCCACTAGAGCACATGACTACAGTAAACCAAGCACTTTTGAGAAGGGCAAAGAAGTCAAACTCCCATCTCTTCCTCTACAGATTGAGAAGACTTTGGGTGAAACAATGACATGCATCCCAAAAGGTGTGTTCAAAAAAGATTCTCATAACCCAAACGCAAGGGCTGCCCAAAACTATTCTATGGTGGAAGATTTGTCTCAAACCCCTTATGTGATGTCCACTTTGGAGGTCCTCCAAAGCTGCCCTTCCCAGAGAAAAGATTTGTTAACCACCCTAGGATATACCGAGACTTGTCATCTGGGTACCATCATGCTAGATACAACTGACTTAAAACCTCGTCTACCATACCACGTAGCATTTCAGATAGTAGTGGCTCACCCCATGAAAACTTTTACTCAAAATATTTTCTGCATGGTGGTTGATGAGGGTGACTCGACATGCGTTATTTCATTGGCATGTTGGAATTCCATTGGCTAGACTGTTTTGTCTCCATCACCCACTCTTCTCACTGCTTTCGATGGCCGGTCATTCCGACCACATGGTATCATTCCCTCTTTTCCCATGCAATTGGGAGGGAAGACCGTGTGCATTGAGGTAGAGGTAGTCAACGCATCGCTCGACTACAATCTTTTGTTAGGAAGGAGTTGGACTTATTCCATGCAGGCAGTGGTTGCTACAATTTTCTGGGTCTTGTTGTTTCCACACGAGGACCGGATTGTGACCATTGATCAATTGTCTTTCTCCAGATATGACCCTTCATTGGGAGTGTCCGCAGTCCCAATGATTGATAATCCTCAACCAGGTGTAGTCAACGTAGGGGTTGGTTTGTGCCCATATTTTATGGGTACCTTCGATTACCCACCCCCTCAAGGCGATGTCAAGTTCATATCCAACCACCATAAGGTTGAGATTTTCCAAGTTTCGTCGTTTTGCATGACTTACTTCACCAATCCATGGATACTTCCTTCCCCATCAGCCACGATGGAGGGGACAGAGCATTCGGGCATGTCCATGCCCTTGTCCACAGCTGAAGTGGTGTACTCTTTAGTCCAGCAAGCTTCAACCAACCCAGATCCAAATCCTGCACAAGAGTTCGATCCGCTTCTAAAGCCTATTTGGGCTCAAGGTTCTCTCGCTAACATCAATTCATTAGACTTAGTCTTGCCCTCTAACGAAGTAGTAATTGAGGAAATGACTAGTTCGGACAAACATTGGGATGATCTTCATAACAGATCATACTTCCTCCTAGAGTTAAGTAGAATCGAGGTCAGAGAATTCACCTTGACTATGACTGGAGATAGGTCTTCTCCTATTAATCCCTTAGCTACACATGAGGTCTATGCTGAGGGTAATATGGAAACCATCGTTGAAACCATACCCATCAATATCTCCTGAACCCCTGGCATCATGGAGAATGTTTTCGTCGGAGCTGACTACTCCCCCGAAGAGATTCAAATCTACACAGATCTATTTAAAGAATTTTGTGACGTTTTTGCCTGGTATTACGAGGAAATGCTAGGCATCGATCCAAAAATAATTGAACATGAAATCGCAACTTATCCAGATGCCAAGCCTATCCAGTAGAAGCTTTTTCCAATTAACCCTAGGAAAGCAGCAGCCATTAAGGTTGAAGTTGAGAAACTGCTAAAAGCTAGTTTTATCTATCCTATCTATTTGACCCAATGGGTGTCAAACCCCGTGCCGGTCAATAAAAAACAAGGCATGATTCGTGTATGTATAGAATTTAGTGATTTGAACAAGGATTGTCCCAAAGATAATTTTCCCACACCATTCATCAACCAGATAATTGATGAATGTGTAAGTTGTGAGGCCTTCTCTTTCATGGACGATTTTTCAGGATATAACCAAATACAAATCAAACCCAAAGACCAGCACAAAACAAATTTCATTTTTCCATGGGGTGCATTTGTGTATCGTAATATGCCTTTTGGTCTCAAAAATGTTGGAGCTACCTTTCAACGGGCCATGTATTTTTCTTTCCATGACCTCAAGCATATAGTCGAGGCTTATTTAGATGATTTAGCATCTCGATCTTGCAAGAGAACGGATCATCCCACACACCTCCGACTTATCTTTGAGCATTGTCACTACTTCCAGATTCACTTGAATTCAAACAAGTGCAGCTTTTGCATAACATCAGGACATTTTTTAGGTTTCATAGTGTCAACAATAGGGATCATGGTCGATCCTCTCAAGGTTGAGGCAATAATTCAGTTGCCCCCCCATGCACAATCCTTCAACTTCAGAGTCTATAGGGAAAGGAGAATTTTTTAAGATGCTTCATTGCTAACTATGTCGAGATCACCAAGGGATTTATGCACTTACTTAAGAAATACATTCCTTTTTATTGGGACAATTCCACTCAATGCTCTTTTGCCACATTGAAACATGCCCTCACAACTGCCCCTCTGCTCCAACCACCTAAATATAACAAGGATTTATTATTATATCTGGCTGCAGCAAATTCAACCATTGGCATGGTATTAGTTCAGGAAGATGACTTGTTCACAGAATATGTGATCTATTACCTAAGTCGAGGCCTCGTAGGACTGGAACTCAATTATTCTCATATCGAAAAACTTGTGTTGGCAGCAGTCCATGTTGTTCAACGGTTCCGTCATCATATTCTATTTTGCAAAACCACCGTCATTGCTATCATGAATCCATTCTAGTACATGTTGGTACAATGGGTAATAGGCGGGAAGATCAGTAGATGGATATTCATCCTCCAGGAGTTTGGCTTAGATTTTGTTTTAGGGAAATCCAAAAATTCACTGGTCTTCGCAGAATTTATTTTGGAGCTTTCGGTTGAGTCAAGTGATCTTTTTCCCGAAGAGTCGCCTATCCGAGGAGATATGTTCTTGATCACCTCTACAGATCCCTAGTATAGAGCTATACTTATCTATCTCTAGACTTTGAAGTGCCCCACCTCTGCTTCTCATGATGAGCATCGACGCATATGCCATCAGGCTAAGAATTATTTCATACTCAATGATACATTGTATTGGCAAGGTGTATACTACATCCTACGCCGATGTCTAACTCACGAGGAAGCCATTATCATGCTTAACGATTGCCATACCAGATCCTTTGGTGGTCATTTGTCTGGGTTGGCAACAGCCCAAAATATTCTACGAGCAGGTTACTTCTAGCCGACACTAATCAAAGATTGTATCGAATCGGTCAAGAAGTGCCACCGATGCCAAATCTTCTCTCGAAAGATGAGGGCACATCCTGCTCCCATGTTTCCTGTCAACACAGTTGGTCCCTTCACCAAGTGGGGGATTTATTACACTACATGAAACCCTCCTTCAGCAAGGGGGCACCATTACATCATCATAGTCATAGACTACTTCACAAAGTGGGTCGAAGTTATGCCAACATTTAAAGATGATGGATAGACTGCAACTCTCTTCTTCTTCAACCAGATAATAGCAAGGTTCGGCATCCTGAGGGAGATTGTCACTGACCATGGCAGTCACTTTCAAGACCAGATGATGACTGATTTAACATCAAATCTTGGTTTACGACAGGAACTTTCGTCACCCTACTACCCGCAAGAAAATGGTCAGGTGGAAGCTATGAATAAAACTCTTAAGACCATTCTACAGCGAACGATCAACTCAGCCAAGTCAAATTGGAATTTGATGTTATACTCGGCATTATGGGCTTACTGAACATATGTTAATATGCAACCAGTTTCTCACCTTTCCAACTCATTTACAGGATGGAGGCAGTCTTGCCTATAGAATGTCAGATCTCGTCTCTAAAGTTGGCAGTACAATTAATTCTAGACACTTCTCCGCTTGAAGAGTGGTTATTATACCTTGAGCAGCTCAATGAACAATGTCATGATGCATCTCTGGCCAATGAGGCTCACAAACATAAATTCAAGTGTCAATATGATAGGTTTGTTCATCCTCGGATTTTTTCTGAAGGTGACCTTGTCCTGGTCTATGACCAAGATAAGGACCCCTTGGGGGCAGGAAAATTCAAACCCATGTGGTTCGGACCCTTCATCATCAAAGAGGTTCTAAAGAACGGAGTTTATCATCTAGTTGACTTTGAAGGGAATTCTTTGGCAGAGACTAGAAATGGACTCTACCTCAAGAAGTATTACTCATAGGCAGGTCACCATGGGTAACTTTTTGTAACATATGCATAGTCTTTGTACTATTACTTTCTAGTTTTTTTTTAGTGTTATGGACATGTCATTTTGATGTATTTTTCATCACTGTGGCAGATGTCAAGTGAACCTGAGGTGTTCATTGGGTACGTAGATGGTGCTATCCGACACACTCAGAGGCTTGCCTCCGCAGCTTGGGTAATTTTTACACCTCGAGGCCAGTTATTATCCTCCGGAGGTATATGCTTAGGTGACACCACAAATAATGTCACTGAGTATAGTGCAGTTATTGAGTTGCTTCGTGACACCTTGTCATTTGGTATCTCTCATCTCTAGGTCTACCTTGACGCTCAGTTGGTTGTGTCTCAATTAAATAGAGTCTACCATGTTCATAAACCAACCTTACACCGACGATTCCTTAGGGTACGTCTCTTAGAACGAAGCTTTGATTATATTACAAATTTTCATGTTCCTAGGAGATTAAATCAAATTACATATACTCTAGCTAATCAAATTTTAGATTGGCATCTTGCACACATATGAAAGGACATACACATAAACATGTAAATACATTTTTTGCAAAAATGATCCATAAGACACAAAAAGACATAAAAATCCATATATAACATTATAGTCACCAGAGTACATAGATGGATGCAAGCGCCTCAAAAATATGACCAAGAACGAGTCACGAGGCTTATGCCCTCAAAAAATATATACAAGTAGTGCTCTCGGCACATGAAAAGTCTAACTAAGGTCAGGGCATGTGGGCCCTATTGTACTGATCTACGGCGTTGGCTAAACACTGAAACAATCAGACCCATGTCCGTGGTGCCCCCACTACATGAGGCTGCATCGATGGTGGCAGGTCCTCAATCTCTTCCATAGGAACAGTGCGAGTGAGTGCAGTAAAGTTCTTCTCAACCCATCTCAACACCCTCTCAGCCTCCCCGACTGGAAGATATCCTACTACTGCTGGTCCCCCTGCGGTGGCAGGTGCATCCCCTGGCCGAGGACAACGCCTATTCCTGGCACAGTCCGTAGGTCGCACTGGTCCCACATCTGCATGCAACAAACACATATCCGTCAAATACTCTGGCATACACAAAAAATGATATATAACAAAAACAACATAAAAATTACATATGTTTCACAAAAACAAAAACAAAATGAAGTAAAGTTACCCATATCTCCTCACTCCTCACCAGGAGGTACTGGTATCTCAGGGTCTCTCAAGAAGTCAATCCCGACATAGGGGTAATCCTCTATAACTGGGATCTGTCATGACAACCACGTGAAAAAGTCATCATCAAAGGACTCATTGGTCCTTCCGCCACCCTGTCGTGGTAGTAACACTACCCATCTACACATAGCAGGAAGAGAGGCCTGATGTCCTCGTACCACTACTCAAGGACTAAAACTCAAAACTCTCTCAAAGAATAAAGAGCGTAGAATGGTCTCGAACCCGAACTTCCTCTGCATCCGCAATTGGCAATCTGTCAACTCCCTCTTCATACACTCTAACAATGTGGTGCTCCAATCAAATATTTGTGCATTTAAGCACTGGACTGCACAGTTCATCTATGCCCGAGACACCTAATGTAGAGCCACATAACCAATGATTCACCCAATAAGCAATACTATCGCCTGTAGCAATAAGTCAGTAATCTTGCTTATGGGCACTTGTGAGCTCGAGCGATCTGTATCAACCGCACAGTAAAGACCTATCAATTTCGCTATGTTATGAGACCCTGAAGGAAAAGTCCAGAAGTTGAATGGTTCCCCTCTCCTAGAGAGGACAGTCAAAAAATATATGTCCTCGGTCGTGGGCACCAATGACTGCCCCTCTAACATGAATGCCTCTGCATCTGGATGCCAATAGTCAACCAAGGCATTCAGCAGCCTAGTTTGTGCCCACATAAAAGGACATAAGAAAAACTTGAGCAACCCACATTGCATCAAGGTAGCCATAGCATTGGGGTCTTCCCCGACCAACTCACTAACCTCTTCATGCTCTCTTTCTCTCCAGTGGACATACATCCTGCAAAATACCAAGGCTAAGGAGGCTTAATCCTTCTTTTTAAGATTTTTTCATTCAATAAGGGGGTCCACGCGGGCTGTAATGCTGATAGTCATGTGTACACGCGTGAAGATTTTACTCTGCCTGAATGTACACACGACATGTCCTGATACAGCCCGTGTGGACCTAGGGCTGACCTTTTAAAGTTCGACGCCCCCTAAAAAATGGAACCCAATGCAAAAGTAAAGAATTAAAATGCAAGATAAGAGAGTTTGTACTTACTTGGTCCATACAGATGGTCGTTTCATCCACTGTAGCTCCCAGAATCACCGCTTTTATCAAAGGGGGTTGTTTGGCTCCAGATTCAATTTCCAAATCAGCAATGGTGATAATGAGCTGTCAGCTTCTATTTATAGACTTTTTGGCCTCTTTTTGTCACTTTTTGGCCCCCCTTATCATGTTTTTCAAACCAAAAACCATTTAGAGTGATTCAGGAGTTGCATTAGGGGGGGTATGATCGGGTATCAGGACAATTTTTTTGAGTTTTGGGTAATTTTCGACGGTCCATGGAAAAAATTTCAGAGGATCCACTTGAGCATGTAGGCTAGGTTTCTACCCTAACTTTTGTATCTCGATGTCTTTTTCCTTTTCCATGGGATCGATCCCATCAGGTTGCAACACGGAACCATCATTACTGCTTTATAAGTGTCACAAGTTGGTGGTAGAGCTTACCAAAACATGGATGCCCTAGGTAGATCTTGGTTGCATTATGGTGTCCACGTTGTCTCTAATAACCGTAGGCTCGGGAGTCCTTGTTGTTTTTCTTGATTACAAGTTTGAGCCTCATTTGCATGATTCTTTTTCACTCTTGAACTCACCCTCAAGACTCCCAAAAGATATAACAGGTCTTCTTTTAATCCCTTTTCATACCCTCTAAACATGAAAATATTGCCAAGCGATCTTGTGGTCCTTCACGCTCGTTAAACTGAAATTTGAAGTCACATATGTCTGGTGGTAGTTTACCCCTTTTTTGGTTCGGACGGTCAACTATACGAACAAAGGTATACTCTATGGAACTTCAGTTCTCTAGAAGATTACTCTCAGGTATCATTTTAATCCTTTTTCGGGCATGAGGGACTAAATTTATGAAAAAGGCACCCCCATGGAGTCCATAGTTAAGCTCTTTTCAGACTCCCTAAAATTGAAAAGATCGTCGAGTGACCTTATTCTCTCACATTCATTAAACTGGTCCAGAAGAACATTCCTGATGGAGTCCACAGTTAAGATTTTTTCAGACTCCTTAAAAATGAAAAAATAGCCGAGTGATCTTGTCTTTCTCACACTCGTTAAAATGGTTTTGAATAGATGTCTTGTCGGTGCTAGTTTACCCCTTCTTCAAACCGACTAGATGATATTCAAAAAAGGTACCCCAATGGAGTCTCCTTTTACATTTTTTCAGACTCCCTAAATATGAAAAGCCGCCGAGCTTACCTTCTCTGAGCTCGTTAAACTTACATTGAAGGACGTTACCATTGTATGTTTTGTTAACCACGTTTTCATACCCGCGTCTTTGGTCTAAATCTTGGCTCCATGTTGTTCCCAACTGAACCATCTGAAGCATACCTTATATGCAATCCTTGTATCACTTTGCCTCTGTGTCTTAACACCCTTGGCCCCCAGAGGATTTTTCCCAAGTATCATTACTCTGAACATCAGTATTGTCCTTGCACCTTGAACTTGTATGTTTGTAACACTCGTTCCTCCATTGTAATGTAACATTCCTTTATTCTTTTTTCCAAAATCATTGAAAAAGACAAAACAATCAAATATACCCCAAAAAGAGGAAGGGAAAAGTATTTTCTTTATTGGCAGCACAATAAGTCGCCCTTGGATAAAGTACATTTGTTCGTTTGTTCATCAAACTATGGGATGTAATACGACCTTAGGAAGTTGTTCTTTCTACATAGAGTTGTGTCCTCCTCCGTTTGGTTATTCTTCCAAACATATGGAGAGTTTGCGTTGCCTCCTACCTCGTAAACTTATGTTAATTCCATGCTGCCTGAGTCTCATCATTTGTTGTGTTATTGTCCAAGGGAAGCTTTTACCAAGCCTGATTCGGTCCCTCTACAGTTTGTCTCTTTCCCTCATACCCGGCCATCCTGAATGTCCAATCAAGTGTTTGTTTGAAATCAATGAAGCCTTCAGTCTAATCATCAAGATTCTCTAGTCCATGACCGACGAGCCATCGAAGACCTCTGGGTAGTGAAGTCGTACACTCATATTACACTCCTACCCGAGTCTTGAAGATTTTGAAGTTGTTTCTCGAGCTCTGAAGACCTCATCTCCAACCATCAGGCCTTACCATCTTTTGAGAAGATGGATACTCTACATGTATAACTTTTTGATTTCGAGATGTAGCTCTGTTGTGTATTGTTCGCTGCTACACTTTATATAGTGATATGACATGGATCTACAGTATATTTGATTCATAGACATGTGTTTATTATATCACGAGCATGGGCATGCCCACCTCGGTGAGACAATTGTTATTTTTGCAGACAGTGCCTCTTGATTTCTGGTTCCTGGGCTCACTTGTTCAGCACATCAGTAAATATTGGTAATGTATTTCAGCCATCAGAGGCTCTTCTGACCTCACACATTAGGGGGCATCTATTATAACCCTAATTTGCACCATACATGCTTACCTGGCATCAGGCCATATAAGATTCCTTCTTTGCCAAAGCACTGCTAAACAACTCTTCTTAAAAACAATTTTTATAAAGGCCCACGCGCCCTGCTCTATTACTGCATGTGTGTACATGCTTGTTGCCCCAAAACAGCCCGTGTGTACCTACAAAAGAAATAAAAAAGGAAAGTTTCTGATGGAACACACAGCTTTGGGTGAGTTAACTGAACCTTCCAGCCATGCATGGTCGAGGGTTCACCCAAATACCTAGCTTCTTCTATCCTATAAAAGAAGGGTTAGGGGTCCTATTTGGAAGAGGAAAATCATAGTAAATAAACTATACCCAATTGTATATTCACTTTGTCCCAACCCTTTATCCATCCTTGTGCAACGAGAAATACAGAGCAAAGAATTTAGAGGACAGTTGAAGAGGAGCCCGGGAACAAGTTTGTGGAGCAGCAGCCGACTTCATCATTGTAAGTTGTTTTTTTGAAGATAATAATAAAGAGATACTTTTCTCGTCCCACCATATGAGGTTCTTATGATTTTTTGTATACTTTTTTATTGAATCTCTAACCCATTAATCTATATATCAAGTGCATGTGGAGTTTGTTGTTTGTTTTGTGTGAATGCAGGTCAGCCTTGGGAGGAGAGATGCAATCAAAAAAATGATCAAGCATAAAGAAGGATCTACATCAAATGCCCGGAATAAGGTATACTCACATAACTATGTATTTACTTAATAATAATGGGGATTAGGTCTGGGACGATGGTAGAAAGTAGAGATCTTTAGGTCTTTTCTACATGCATATTTCAACCCTAATTACTAGTTTGTAGAGGGATTTCCCACTCATAACAGGGTGACATTCTGAAGGAGCTATGAAAACTGTTATTGTAGGAAAAATCTACCAAAGGTAGGTATTTCTCCCAATCGGTTTGATTATCCATAACATACATCCTAAGAATGCCTTCCATGAATTGATTTACTCTCTCAGTTTTCCCATCTGTTTCAAGATGATAAGTTGTGCTTAAGTTCAATTGAGTCCCCAACGTTGACTGCAAACTTGTCCAAAATCTAGAATTGAATCTGGAGTCCCTTTCTGAAATGATCTTCTTAGGTATCTCATGCAAATAGATTACCTCACTTAGAAACATGCATGCCACATCAGTGACATCATAAGTGTCTCTAACTAGAATAAAATGAGCACTCTTGGTTAACTTATCAACTATCACAAGAATGGAATTGTGTCTATGAGATGTGAGCAGCAACCCCACAACAAAATCCATAGAGATGACTTCCCACTTGGACATAGGAACATCATGTGGTTGTAGGAGACATGTCGGGTGATGGTGGTCGGCTTTCACTTGTTGACACTCTAGGGATTTTGCGATGAAATAGGCTACATCACACTTCATGCCTACCCAGAAGAAGAGCTTCCTCATGTCTATGTACATTTTCTTCACACTCCGATGCACACAATAAAGTTCTCTATGGGCTTCCTTTAGCATGATGCTTTGAATATCCCCACCTTCGGGGATGTACATCCTTCCTTGATATCTTAATAGTCCATCTACATCCATATTATATCCTTCATACTTTGGATCTAACTATCTCCTACTCTGGAGGTTTGAAGTAACCTTTAACTACCAACTGTCTCCAAGGAGTTGCGTCAACACATGTTCCCTCAGATTTCCTTTTAAGGGTACCAAGGAGAAGTGATGCAGGAGCATCTCTCCAACTCAGCATAAGCGCCAGCCAGCCAGCACATCCAGCACACATTCATGAAAGGGAGAGGCGTAGCCTCTCATTTTTCAAAATTTTAATTTGAATTTAATGTTGTCAAGATGATAGAGACCAGATCATGCCTTTGTACAGGTAGTGGTTGAGGTTTCCTTTAATGGTTACCTGCATCTAAGTCCAGATCAGTCAGGTCTGCAAATTCCTTTTATGTAATGTAGTCATAGGAGTAGGAGTCACTCTGAGATAGGGATAGCACAAAGGCGGTGGTTGAGGATAAGCTCATGGGAGCCCTCATTTTGTAAGGAATAAATTAGAGTAGAGAGTTAGGTGGAGATACTAGAGAAGAGAGGTATCGAGAGGGATCTGAGACTTGTTACAGTCCAGCCTTTATAAATCATCTGTATAGAGACACATGCATTAATAGAAAAGCAGTTTTTCCTGCATATGGTTGTTCATGTATTTATGTTTCATGAATGAATGTTGTAGATGTATGTTAGATTTTCATCTACATGGATAGATAGAATTTGTCTCTCTGATTAAGTTGTGATATCCATTTGCGTTCTTTGGGCTGTGCAAGGAGTGCATAATGGAACACGATAAGTTCTGAGGCCAGCGCAAGGAGTGCCCATATGAACTCTAAGGAGTCAAAAAGAACGTGCCAGGAGGGCACACTAGGAGGATTCACAGACTCAAAGGAAGCCTCAGAGTTACTGAATACTCTAGAGGAGGAACTATGCAAAGGAAGGCACGGAGAAGAAACTGAACTACTGAAGGTTCTGTAGAGCTTTGTCAAGAGGGAATTGAGCGAGTGCATGGAATGCACCAGAGAACTCCATTTTGGGTTCTGAGACAAGAGAAGTGTTGAAAAGAAGACACTCATAGGGTTGTTGAATTCTCTGTAGGCTTTGTAAGGTGTGCATCGAGCAAGAGAATTCTAGGTGGGCGTAAGGAGTTTTGTTTTCAAGAAAGCTTCTCTAATCTGAGTTATTCAAGATCCTTGAACACAAGGTGTGCGTAGGAGTAAATCTCTAAGAGGACGAAGCTCAGAAGGGACATCGTTTCTATAACGCAGACGAGACCCAAAGGAACCGGGATCGCAAGAGGAAGAGTTGAAGGTCGAGAACTTCAAGACTTAGAAAATATTCTAAGTCAAAAATCCAAGAAATCTCAGGAGGAGAGCGTGCAAGGAAGATAGATATGAACCGTTGGATCTAGCGCCAATACCCAACAACCATTGGATTAGGTGAAGGTGCATAGAGTTTAACCTCTGGGAGGTCACGGAGGAGAGCAACTAAAACAAATGGTGGAGACACTTCATGGAGAAGTGTCGAAATCCTGAGAGCCCTAGGATCACACCAAGTTGCGAGGGATTTAAGTTCTTAGAAGCACCCTGGGGGAGGAACCATATGGAAGGTGGAGACACTTCATGGAATAAGTGTCGAAGTTGCAAGAATCATTGGATCTTGCAGAGCAGCGAGGATATTAAGGCTGAGTGTCTTCCAACACTCTAAGGCATTGAATTTCGCTATTTCGGAGTTTGGAGTTTGGAGTGGCAATGGATTTTGGAGTCGCTGCATCGAGAACTCCTGGTTCGTGAAATTGCACCAACCGTCAGATCGGGGGAACGGTGGCCTGAGAGCTGCTAGATCATGGATACATGCACAGGGTTGATTCCCTGGGAGGTGCATAGGAAAAAGGATATGGGTCGTCAGATCTAGAACCAAGGACTGATAGTCGTCGAATCTGGAAGGAGGTGTGAGGGGTTTAATCCTTGTAACAGCAGAGGGAAGAGGACTTGTCAAGTCCCAAAAGCATCGGGGCCACCCATTTTGGAGGATAGGTGTTAAATATCCAAGCCCTTTTCGGCATTTTGGACACTGGGAGTTCGAGGAGAAGGAGTCGTGAGACAAGAAGTCCCAGCTCACAAAATTGTGAAAACATCAGGACCATTCATCAAGGGGACACGTGGTGAGTGGTCAAGGTTTAGGGAAAACCCCGAAATGTTCTCTCAAGGGGTAGTATTTCGGCATTTCAGGACCCGACAGGTTGAAGGACCAAGAACCATCTGCAGCCAGAATCACAAAATCATGAATTCTAAAATCCCGAAAAGAGGATCGTGGTCACAGGAAGATTTTGGCATTTCGGGACCCGGGAGTTTGAAGGACCAAAAATTGTTGCAGCCGAAATCGTGAAACACTGAAATCATTCATAGGAATAGCCCCAGGTCATAGGACTGGTCATATGAAAAGTGACTTAAGGGAGGAGCTAAAGAGTCATTAGGCCCTATTTCAGGTTTCATCATTTCGAAGGATAGAGAACAGGGGGAACGCTTACATCGTGATTCCCCGAATCACGAAAAGCCAGTAGTACTTTGTCGTTAAGTGCATGGTCACAGAGTAGTGGTCACGTGGATGGAGGCTAAGGGGTGATCCAGAGCCATTAATCCCTTTTTGGCATTTTGGATACTGGGAGGTGGAAGGACAAGGAGCCTAGGAGAGTTCGCATGCAGTGATCTTGAAACCCCGAAACACGAGAGGTGTGTTGGTTCAGAACAGAGATAGCGTCGAAACTGAGCACATGCATAGGTTTTCTCAATGCCTATGCCAGAGGAAAAAGGGACCTATGGATTTGTTCAAGGGATTCCAATAGGAGCCCGAAGAGATATTTTGGCTCAGAAGAAGATTGATCCAGAGATCAGGAGGTCAGTGGACCCTGCTGAGGTAGGGGGGGTCTGCGTCATGTGGTATCAGAGCTGATTTTTTTCATCTGTAAACTTCAGGTGAAGGAGAGAGCAGGTGAAGGAGAGAGCAGGTGAAGGAGGAGACAGAGTAATGATGCTCTATGGTGATTGTTGCAAGGTGTGCAACAAATGATAGATAGCCAGACAATCTATAGGAGGACATGGAGATGCTCTCAAGCGTAGAGTGATCCATAAGTTTTCTAGGAGGGTAGACAGAAGATGGAAATGGCTACTGAAGTTCATGAGCGTGGTGGAAGAGGATACCACCAACAGATGAGTAAAGCAGAGATTGACAAGGAACTCGCTGGGATAAGGGTGAGAATGGAACAGCTAACATTGAAGATGCAGCAGGAAGCAAAAGTACACTGGAGGTACGAATGGCATCTAAATAGGAAATCCAAATGGCCTGTTCAAAATTTGTTGTCCAGGAAATAGCAACAAGAGTTGAGGAAGTGGTTGAGGTGTGATGAAATCCTCAGTGACACAGAGTTGGTTTGCATCTGTGAGCTAGAAGTTGGAGAAACCCTCAGTGATGAGGAAGAGGGATTAGTTTCAGATCTCATAAACTGCCAAGAGGGCAGGGATGAATTTTCAAATTGCCATGTGGGCAATGAAATGAGATCATTAGAGGATCTCATAGATTGTCAGGAGGAAAGCCATGGAAATTCATATTTTCAGGTGGTCAATGGTATGAGATTAGCAGAGGATCTCATAAACTTTCAGGTGTGAAGAAGTGGACTTTCAAGTTTCTAGGTGGGCAATGGGAAGAGATCAACAGAAGGTCTCGCATACTGCCAAGGGGGAAGTGGTGAAAGTTCAGATTGTCAGGTGGGCAGTGAGATGGGATCAAACGATCTCATAGACTGCCAGGTGGGCAGCAGAAAATTCCCAAATTGCCAAGTGGGCAAGGGGAAAGAGGTGAGACTGTCTGAAAGTCTCATGAACTTAGAGGAGAGTTCATATCAGCAAGGAGTGTTGATAGGACAGAATCAGAAGAGAATTATGATCATTGGAGGAATAGAGGTGTTCCTACCAAGCAGCCTAGTTGAGGCCAAAGCATGCGTTGCATATGCAGCAATGGAAGAAAGACAGCCATAAGAGACTGTCAAAGAAGAGGAAGAAATGGAGCATACACTGACATTTGCCCAAGAATTAGAATATGAGCATTCAACAAAACGGCTCAAAATTTTCAGCCAAAAAGCTAGACAGGAAATCACTACAGTACTGGAAGCTGTAGACGAAGAAGAAGAAGAAGAAGAGGAAGCAGATAGCATGGATTTTGTTGATCTATGTGCAGAATTGGAAGCCCTAGAAAGGAGGGTGATGGTGCAAAGATTTTACATCCAACAAGCTAAGTTGTAAGTAGGTAGTGGAACATACCAGCCTGGGGAGAAGTTGGAAGAAGTTGGAAGTATTCTAGCAAGAGAAAGGGCAGCAGCAGAACTACCACAAGAAGAAGTTGAGCAGCAGGTCAGTAATGAAACTATAGATATGGAGTCTGCAGCAAAGTGGCCACTTAGTGCCATAAAGAGAGATAAATATCGAAGGGAAGATCGAGCAGATCTGCCCATTAAGGAGACATAAGTGCAGTAGAGAAGACTGCATAAGGAGAGCCAGCCACTGGAGCAGCTGGATGAAGTAATTGAAGAAATAAAAAGGCTGATGTTGATTTAATCAGCAGAGATTGCCAGCAATGAGAATCTTAGTATAAGGTAGCCTACAAGAGCAGCAGGACAGCAGCATTAGAAACAGTGAAGCAGAGGAGCAGAAGGACAGCTCCAAGAGAAAGTTTGGGATCCAGGTGGATTTCAACACTAGAGAAGCGGAGCTCATGATTTTTCTAGCTGAGGAGTATGATGCAGGAGCATCGCTCCAACTCAGCATAAGCGCCAGCCAACCAGCACATCTAGTGCGCATTCATGAAAGGGAGAGTTGCAACCCTCTCATTTTTCAAAATTTGAATTTGAATTTAATGTTGTAAGGCTGATAGAGACCAGATCATGCCTTTGTACAGGTAGTGGTTGAGGTTTCCTTTAATGGTTACCTGCATCTAAGTCCAGATCAATCAGATCTATGACTTCCTTTTGTGTAATGTAGCCGTAGGAGTAGGAGTCACTCTAAGATAGCGATAGCATAGAAGCGGTGGTTGAGGATAAGCTCATGGGAGCCCTCATTTTGTAAGGATGAAATTAGAGTAGAGAGTTAGGAGGAGAGACCAGAGCAGAGAGGTCTCGAGAGAGAGCTAAGACTTGTTATAGTCTAGCCTTTGTAAATCATCTATATAGAGACACAGGGATTAATAGAAAAGTATTTTTTCTTGCATATGGTTGTTCATGTATTTATGTTTCATGAATGAATGTTGTATATGTATGTTAGATTTTCATCTACAGGGATAGATAGAATTTGTCTATTTGATTAAGTTGTGATATCCATCTGGGTTCTTTGGGCTATGCAAGGAGTGCACAATGGAACATGAGAAGTTCTAAGGCCAACGCAAGGAGTGTGCATATGAACTCTAAGGATTCAGAAAGAATGTACCAGGAGGATTCACAGACTCAAAGGAAGCCTCAGAGTTACAGAATACTCTGGAGGAGGAACTGTGCAAAGGAAGGCATAGAGAAGAAACAGAACTACTAAAGGTTCTATAGAGCTCTGCCAAGAGGGCATTGAGTGAGTGCATAGAGTGCACGAGAGAACTCCATTTTGGGTTCTGAGAAAAGAGAAGTGTCGAAGATAAGACACTCACAGGGTTGTTGAATACTCTGTAGGCTCTGCAAGGTGTGCATTGAGCAGAAGAATGCCAAGTGGGCGTAAGGAGTTTTCTTTTCAAGAAAACTTCTTGAATCTGAGTTATTTGAGATCCTCAAACACAAGGTCTGTGCAGGAGTAAATCTCTGGGAGGACGAAGCTCAGAAGGGACAGTGTTTCTATAATGTAGATGAGACCCAAAGGAACTGGGCTCGCAAAAGGAAGAGTCAAAGGTCGAGACCTTCAAGACTTAGAAAATATTCTAAGTCAAAAAGCCAAGAAATCTCAGGAGGAGAGTGTGCAAGGAAGACAGATATGAACCGTCATATCTAGCGGCAATACTCGACAACCGTTGGATCAGGAGAAGGTGCACAGATTTTAACCTCTGGGAGGTCACACAGAAGATCAATTGAAATGGACGGTGGAGATGCTTCATGGAGAAGTGTCAAAATCCCGAGAGCCCTAGGATCGCACCAAGTTGTGAGGGATTTCAGCGCTTAGAAGCACCCTGGGGGAGGAACCGTATGGATGGTGGAGACACTTCATGGAAGAAGTGTTGAAGTTGCGAGAATCATTGGATCTTGCATAGAAGTGAGGAGATTAAGGCAGAGTGTCTTCCAACACTCTAAGGCGTTGAATTTCGCTATTTCAGAGTTTGGAGTTTAGAGAGGCAAGGGATTTTGGAGTCGTTGCATCGTGAACTTTCAGTTCCCGAAATCGTGCCAGTCATAGGATCTGGGGCACGGTGGCCTAAGAGTCGCTGGATCAAGGATACGTGCACAAGATTGAGTCCCTGGGAGGTGCACAAGAAAAAGGATCTGGGTCATTAGATCTAGCACCAAGGACCGATAGTCGTTGGATCTGTAAGGAGGTGTGAGGGGTTTAATCCTCATAATAGCAGAGGGAAGAGGACTTTTCAAGTCCCAAAAGAATCAGGGCCACCCATTTTGGAGGATAGGTATCAAATATCCAAGCCCTTTTCAGCGTTTCAAACACCGGGAGTTCGAGGAGAAGGAGTTGTGAGACAAGAAGTCCCAGCTCACAAAATTTTGAAAGCATCAGGACCGTTCATCAAGGGGACACATGGTGAGTGTTCAAGGTTCAAGGAAAACCCTAAAAGGTTCTCTCAAGGGGTATTATTTCAGCATTTTGAGACCTGGGAGGTTGAAGGAGCAAGAACCGTCTACAGCCAGAATCGTGAAATCGTGAATTCCAAAATCCCAAAAAGAGGATTGTGGTCATGAGTAGATTTTGGCATTTCGAGACCTGGGAGTTTGAAGGACCAAAAATCGTTGCAGCTCGAATCACAAAATCCCAAATCGCCAAAACCCCAAAAGCATTCATAGGAATAGCCCCAGGTCACAGGACCGGTCGTATGAAAATCGACTTAAGGGAGGAGCTAAAGAGCCATTAGGTCCTATTTTGGGTTTCATCATTTCTAAGGATAGAGAACAGGGGGAACACTTGCATCGCAATTCCCTGAATCACAAAAATACGATAGCACTTTGTCGTTAAGCGCGTGGTCACATGGACGGAGGCTAAGGGGCAATCTAGAGCTGTTAAGCCATTTTCAACGTTTCGGATACTGGGAGTTGGAAGGACAAGGAGCCTGGGAGAGCTCGCATGCAATAGTCCCAAAACCCCGAAACACGAGAGGTGTGTTGGTTCATAACAGAGATAGCATCGAAAGTTGAGTGCATGCATAGGTTTTCTCAAGGCCTGTGCCAGAGGACAAAGGTGTTGGCTGTGGAGCTTGATTATCTTCCTGATGTAGAGGTCCTTTGCTTTCAGCCGTGTCTATACCCCATGAAGTATTTACACCCTAGAAGTATGTACACTCTTCCATGCGGGGGAGTGTAGAGGGGGGATACCCCCTTTGCGAGGTCTGGGGGGTCCATCCCCCTGGCTGGGGGGTCTGGGGGCAAGCGGGCCCCCAGCGGGGGTTCGGGGGCGAAGCCCCTGAAGCAAAAATTGCCTTATAAAAGTATATTGTAATTTCATTGTAAATCTAGACCGTTCATTATAAGGTCGCAGATCTAATGGTAGAGAT
>JZKD02S1733095.1:323120-343313 GCA_000966675.3 Picea glauca
ATGAACTCACTCCATCGCCTTTTCCTAGAATTCAGATACCTTTGAGTGAAGAGATGTTTTAAACTTTGATGGTCTGTTTTGAGCTCAAAGTTTCACCCTACTAGATAGTGCCTCCAAATTTTCAGAGCTAGCATTACCGCTGCCAACTCTAAATCATGAGTAGCATAAAGTTCCTCATGTTTCTTCAAATTCCTTGATGCATAAGTTATCACTCCTCCATCCTACATTAGCACGGCCCCCAACCCTTGCTTTGAGGCATCCGTGTATATTGTGAAGTCCTTTTCCATATCTGGCACTCATAGAATTGGTGCACTAGTTAGTAAGCTTTTAAGCTCGATGAATTCCCTATCACATTATTTTGTCCATTCATACCTGACCCCCTTGCACTGCAAAGTGGTGATGGGTTTTTCTATTTTAGAGAACCCTTCCACAAATCTCCGATAGTAACCTGCTAGCCCCATGAAGCTTCTTACCTCATGAGCATTTTTTGGCACTGGCCATTCCATAATGGCCTTTACCTTTTCTGGGTCCATCGAGATTCCTTCACCGGAAATGATATGACCAAAATAGCGGATTTCTTTTTGGAAGAAGGAACACTTTAACAACTTACCATACAATTTGTTCTCTCTAAGGTAGGACAACAACACTTGCAAGTGTTCCTCATGCTCTCTTTCATTTTTGGAATAGATGAGGATGTCATCTAGAAAGACTTATACAAAACGGTCTAAGTACTTCTGGAATACACTATTCATGAGGCTCGTGAATACTGCTGGCACATTAGTCAATATGAAAGGTACTACAATGAACTCATAGTGCCCAAACCGAGTTCAAAAGGAAGTTTTAGGAATATCACCTTCCTTAATCATTAACTGGTGATACCCTAATCACAAATCAATCTTAGAGAATATCGTTGCTCCTTTCATTCGATCGAAGAGATCATCTATTCGTGGCATTGGTTACCTATTTTTCACTGTAGAAGGGTTCAACTCCCTGTAATCTATGCAAGGTTGTAAGGAACCATCCTTCGTCTTCACAAAAATTATTGGTGCACCCCAAGGTGAGACATTGGGTCTTATTAGTCCTAAGTCGATTAGCTCTTTCAACTGCATCTGTAGCTCACAACGTTTTGGCATTGTCATCCTATACGGATTTTTGGAAATTGGTTCTGCACCAGGTTTTATCTCAATAGTGAAATCAAGCTCCCTCTCAGGTGGTAACCCTAGTAACTCATTCAGAAAAACATCTTTAAACTCTGAAAATACTGGGTACTAATCTAAGGAGGGTCCTTTCCTTTCACTCACTGCTTCCACTACATAAATTCAACACCCTTGCCTCATGCATCTCTTAACCTTCATACTTGAGATAAAGCGTAGAGACACCTTTCTTCGTACACCCTAAATCTCTACTGGCCTTCCTTCATCATCAACACAAAGCACCCTTTTTGCGAAACAATCTACCATAGCTCGATGGGATTCTAACCAATCCATCCCAATGATTAGGTCATACTCCCCGAGAGTAGTGACATATACCTTCAACCTGGTAGTACACACTCCCAGATCTACTATATAATTATCAACACTTGGTCCTACTGCTTTTTTTTCCCTTGAAGCCATCTCGACTTGTTTAAATTCATCGTACTCGTAGGCTACCAACCCACTCTTTTCTAATGAAAATGGTGAAATGAAACTATTTGTAGCACCAGAATCAAATAAAATCTTAACATTGATATGATTTAGCGTACCTGATGACTCCACCACCATGGATTAATGTTATGCCTAGAGATTATTAATCACTACATAAATTTGGTGGCTGCCACTTGCTCTTCCCATCGAGGCCTTTCCTTCTCTATGCACAAATCCTGATTGTAACTCTAGGCAGTCACACGGGTAATGGGGTCCTCCACATCCCCAACAGGTAACACGAGATTGAACTTGCGTAGTACTTTGTGACAGTCTCTGAAATGAGTTCCTTCCCCTGGGACCCCTGCCCCTACTAGTTGCTACCTGAGATGGTCGTGGACCTACCTGCGTCATTGGTGATTAACAGGATGTTGCACTCACTGCCATTGAAATTCATGTGGCTACTATCCTTGGTGCGACTCTATTACCATATGGAGGTAGCTTTGAGCCCCCTCCCATGGGAAATGTCCTAGGGGCCTTCCCCATGAATCCAGGACAATGCAGAAAGGTCAATCTCATACCTCCATTTAAGTTCATGTGTTCCTCAGCATAACGTGCATTTTCAGCTGTTTCCGCTACTGAAGACGGTTTCCACATCCACACCATGGCCCTTATATTAGGGTTTAACCCATAGAAAAAGCGTTTTGCTTGTCGTTGATCATTATCCATGTATGAAACATATTTGACCAATTCCATAAACCTGATCTCATATTCTTATACGGTCCTGTTTTCCTGTACTAGAACATGAAATGCTCCCACCTGTTGTTCCTCAAATTAACTTGGTAGATATTTTCTTCGGAACCTCTCTTCAAAAAGTTCCCAAGATACGGTATCTAGGGTAAGGTGTAGTTGCCTCTCCATGTTGCGCCACCAGTTCAAGGAATTGTCTCTCAACTAAAAAATTTCTATCTTCACCTTTGAAGTGGACACATAGTCTCTTAAGGTGAAACACCTTGTCATTCCTTCCAACCATGCCTCTACACGTTCACTGGCATGACCCCCGGCAAACTCTGGGAGTTTGATCTTCTGCAGTTCTCTAGTGATGTCTTTGGGTGGAGGACCTCCCCCTGAATCCCTCGACGCTTCAATATTACCTATTCTATATGGTGGGGGATCCACTTTGATCCCTGTTGGTCGACGCCCCTTTAAAGTCTCATTTATGGCCTCCAAAGAGCACAGAATGAGAGCTAATTCAGGTGATGGTGGTGGCGGCGTTGGCGGTCCCTACAACAACACCCCTCTGCCTCGATTTCCTCGAGTCCTAACCATCCTGTATACTTGAATCTGCATCAACCAAAGTTGTTAGGGTGAGTTCAAGGATATTTCACATTTGCGCAACTTAAACTAGAAAACAGGGTTAGGCGTAAGTTTTTTTTTACTTGTCTATAAACAAGCGTTACTCCCTTTAGGGGAAGTGGCTAGGTCAGGGTCGAAAGCGTCTAAGATTGATGTTTTTTCCTAAGGAAACTATTGACTCTCTCGCATGTGATAAACACATTTAACCTATCACTACTATCATGGCGCAGTGGTGTACGGTCTTTGGTGAAATCTCTATACTCGGTGGATAGGTCATCGGTTCAAAACCCGTCCGCTCCAAGAAAATTTAATCTAATCCAAAATAAATTTTATTTGAATCGTAATGTTATGTTAATTACACATTTTAAATTAATTAGTCATTTAATTAATTAATCACTATTATTAATCCTTTAATCGTTTAAGTAATTAACCACTAGTCATTTAATCCATTAATCAATATTATTAATGCTTTGTAATAAAGTTAAAATTTGAAATTAATTATTTAAAACAAATAATAATAATAATAATTAAAATTGGAATTAATCATTCCAAAATTTAAAATTTAAAACAACCTCAAAAATGTTTTAAATTATTAAAACCCAATTTAAAGTAATTAAAATAAAATTTTAATAATTTAAAGTAATTAAAACAAAAAAATTTAAAAATAACATAAAAATAAAAATAAAAATTCATAGAAAAAAAAAACTCAAGGCAGCGGTGGGTCCTCGCATGAGGTCCACTTGGCCCATCCCTCTTTTCCACGTGTTCAACATTTAATTAAATAATAGATGAGAACAACTATTAAAACCCTAACAAACCCTAATCGCCAAGGTTTTCCCTACTCTAGTCGCTCTGCCCATGGCCTTCTCTCATGGCTTCTCAGATGTTTGATGGCTCGTGGTTTGGGTGCTGGTAGCGGTGGCTGCCATTTCCATCACTTCATCGTAGCATAATACCCACCTAAAGGTATAGGCTTGATGTTTTCAGCACTGTAACGTGATGCGTTCAGCGTTGTATCGCCCCTTCGTGGGCTCTTCCTTCATGGCTTGGCGTTGGTCTTGGCTGCTGGGCTTGTGAGTTTTTGTTTGTAAAAGGGTTTGAGGGTAATAGGCCCTGTATTAGCCTGTGGTTCCTTTTTTTTGTTTTCTTGTTCCTTGGTCTCGGTGCTTCTTGTCTGTGGCCGAGTGGTTAAGGCATGTGCCTTGTTTGGGATGTCCCGTGACTTGATATGTGTTGTTAGCTAGTCCGTTGAGGTTTTTTTTTTTTATCATCAGATGCAATAATGTGCAGCATAGTCATGCCCTTGTGGGATCTCCTTGGTGGTTGTGTTCTCTTTGGTTTTTAATTTGTGCGTGGTGTAAGTAATAGAGCCCTCATGGGCTTCTCCTCCATGTGACTCGGTTTGGTGCTTTTGTGAAAGCATTGAGTTTGGAGGAGAGGTCTCAGGTTCAAGAAACATGCCTGGTTCAATTGTAGTCGGCCTTTGGTGAAGGAACTATGCTTGTGGGAGAGGTATCCATTTTGATTTTCTATTATGTAGTGGTCATAATCCCAAGCTCCAACGCGTAGCCTCCCATTGGAGGTCCCGATTTCAAATCCTTCAAACTTTGCTCGGTCAGTCCAGCTTTGCGATGGTCCAACCCATTGGGGAGGTATCCGGTTCAAAACCCAAACGCTCCATAACTTTTTCTAGCGGGCTAGTGCCCATCCTTTGTGAAGACTCTTCTCAGTGGGAGGTCTTGGGCATTGATTCAGCATTGGGAAAAAAACAAATCCAGTAGAGAAGCATATGCGCCTGTGGGCTCGTCCCTTGTGGCTTGGTCTGATGCTCAGTACTCAACCTCTCGGTATCAACTGGCCTGTGTTGTGTAACCTGTGGCAAGTGTTGCTAAACAACAAGCCAGTGGCTTCGAGCCCCAAGCTTGGGCACTATATTTGGCTTGACTTTTGTTGTTGTTAACCCGTGTGGGTGTAAGTTCTTGTGTGTTGGGTCTTTGGTGCCTTGGTAATTGGAAAAAAGGTGTGGTGTATTGGCAAGCGGGCTTTGTTAGAACCTTTGGTGTGCTTGGTAATTGGTGCTAACTTATGTTGTGTTATTGTGTTAGGTTCCTGACTCAACAACTCGTGGAATTTTCTTCAATACTTTGAGATTAGACCTACCTAATTTTATTTTTTTTAACTTTGATGTGTGGTTTATGTGTAGGCTTGCGTATTGTGGTTCCAGGTCGCATGGGGCTAGAGCTAAGACTTTTGAGCTAAGCGATGATTGTCCATTGTGTATGGCATAATGGGTTTTGATAATGGCACAACTATTATGCCCAGCCTACCAGACTATTTATATCACTCATACCTAACACCGATCACACACTGAAGTAGATGCTTGCTACTAAAATTTATTAAACATAGAATCTTGATTCTAATAATAGATTTATCTAGTTATAAATAGTGCATAATCTTGAGAGGCCAATGCACTGTAAAGAAAGAAAATAAATGAGAAAAAAAGAAAAAAAAATTGCATTTCCAGAATTGTTTTAAAGAAGGTATAATATTAGCGAATATATTTCCCCCACACATACATTCTACACTAATTTCCGCCAAATCTATAGGTATCCCTATTATTTATTATTTATCAATGTATTCTATTAAATTTTTTTTTTTTTTAATCATATTGCTCTAGTTTACATCTCAGTATTTTTTTTAAACTTATATTTATTACTTTTCTGGTTACATACATCTCGGTATTTAAAAAAAAAACTGATATTTATTTCTTTTCTCTGTCTCTCTTGCAGGTGAAAATTGTTTTTTTTTTTTAGCAGGTAATTCTACAATAAAAACAACAGGCTAAACAAGAGGCTGGAACAAGCTATGCAAGATAGATATATTTTGTTTCTATACTCTCTCCTCATCGAGATTTCAATTTCTTAAGTAGTTTTATTTAGTGGGTCATTTTTGGGTTATCCTCGAGGGTTTAAGGCCTGTAAATAATGGTTTCTATGTTGTAGGCTACATCATATCTTAGGAATTGGTTTGCATAGCTAGGTGGTTGTTCAAGCCCTAGGTTTCATTTTTGAAACTGGGCTATGATACCATGTGTAAGGTCCTCTCTAACAGAACCTATAATTTCATAGATTTAAACATAGAATTTTTATTATAATTTCTTTTTATGGTTCTATATTCAGCAAAATAACAGTTTACAGTTTATGGCTTAGCAAAATTCAAAATGGGCAGCATGATATAAATGATATATTGAATAATATACACAACATAAATAACATATTTAATCATCATACGATAATGAACATGCCATGATAACAAACAAAAATGCATGTCAAGTGATTTGTTTCCCAACTCTGTTTGTCCAAGCTGAGGCTGAAACTGTGCCCAAGCTGCTCTGCCAAACTCTGCCCAAAACTGAATCTTTCCTCCCATCCATCTAGGAACAGAGCCTATATGGCTCCCTAGCTCCAGGATTCCGTAAGGATTCCCAACCCCCGAGCCCAAAACTCGTAGCAATAGATGCTCCCCTATAACAGTCCACCAAATTCCTCAAGCCAAAACCAGAAATATAGTTTTCCAATCTCTCCCCCCAAAAAAAATGCTCCAATACAGTCTCCTAATATCAAAATAATTCTCCCTACCAAAATACCAAAAGTCCTCTCTTAAATGTTTTTTCCCCCTCATATCCCCCTGTCCATTCACCGCCTCTCCCCCTTCATTAAGACTCACCCAACCCCCCGCTCCCACCCCTCTTATCTCTCCATTCAATGCCAACCACCTTATCCCTCCATGCAATGCCAACCACCTTATCCCTCCTTAATGGTTCCATCCTTCAATATGTTAAGTTTTCTTTTAATAAATTAAAATTTATTAAACTTTAATTCATTCCCCAAATATTTAATGAGTTAATTAATTAATTAATCAATTAATTAATATACATTAAACAATAAATAATTAATTTATTATTATTATTATTAATAAATAATAATTAATTAATTAATATACATTAGGACAATTAATTATTTAATTAATTAAACTTAATAAACCTTAAACAATTATTTAACTTTGACAATTAGTTATTTAACTAGAGTTGTTACAGTCTTTTACTCTTTCTGAATGTTCCTTCTAGAACCTTGAGCCTTTCTGTGTCTTGTAAGGTAGCTTCAAGCTAAGCTGGTATTTTCTTGGTCTTGGGTACGATATCTGAATGTCTCCATAGGTTGATCAGGTAGTTCCTTTTCATCATTTTCATTTTTTGTGCTTTCTTCGTTAAGTTCGTCAATCTCTTATTCTTCTATAGTTTCTTCTATGGATTTCTTGAAGGCCATCTTCTCATTGAATGTTATGTCTTTGTTGACTTCGATCTTGTGTTGTTCTGGAATATATATTCTATAAGCTTTGGATGAATCACTGTATCCCATGAGTATCCCTTTCTTTCATGAAGGTTCTAGTTTATTCCTCTTGTCCTTGAGAATGTGAGAGTAAACAGGACATCCAAATATTCTTAGATTTTCCACATTAGGTTTCTTACCTGAGAAATCTTCTTCTGGTGTCATGTCCTTCAATATACGATGAGGACTTTTGTTCTGCACATATATTGTTGTCATTGTTGCTTATCCCCATAAGAACATGGATAGACCTTGATCATTTAGTAAGGATTTTATGGTTTCTTCAATGGATTTGTTCTTTCTTTATGCTACACCATTTTGTTGAGAATTATGAGGAACAGTCAGCTCCCTCCTAATCCCTGTCGATTTGCAGAATGCAACAAATTCCTTTGATGTGTATTATCCACCATTATCGATTCTTAGCGTCTTAATCTTCTTATTTGTGAGGTTTTCTATTTCTACTTTGAACTCTTGAAACTTGTTGAATACTTCATCTTTTGTCTTTAGTAGATATAGCCAATTCTTTCTTGAATAGCCATCTATGAATATTACGTAGTAAGAAGATCCTCCTAGAGATTTTACTAGCATCGGACCACAAACATCTGAGTGTATCAGATCTAGAATCTCCTTAGATCTATTGTTGCTGCTTGGGAATGGTTTCTTGGTATTGTTCCCAAGAGCACATCCTTTGCAGATTCCTTCATGTGTAGACTACAACTCTGGTATTCCTTCAACCATCCTTTTGATAAAGGATAATGCTTGATAGTTAATGTGAGCGTACCTTTTGTGCCAAATCTCATTGGGGTTGACTTCATTGTGTACAAGAGCTTGATCATTTTGTTCTAGTAGTCTATACAGATTTCCTTCACAACTTCCAATAACCCTAGTATTCTCTATGCTGGAGTATTTATGTCATGATAACATCTTTCCATCCACGAAAGCTATTTTTTTTCCCTTGTCTTCTAGGCAAGATATCGATACAAGATTCTTTTCTAAACCGGGTACATATAAAACATTGCTTAAGTGAACATAGTTACATTTTTTCATTTTAATGGAGGCTTGTCCAAATCCTTCCACAGTGTAAGTGGTTTTGTCTCCAACCTATACCTTGTACGCGGTCTTCTTCTCAATTATATTTGAGAGTCTAGATTGATCTCACGTCATGTGCCTAGAAGCTCCGCTATTGATTATCCACATGTCATCTTCAATTGTTCCAGTGAGTGTTGAGTAGTGTAGAAGACTGATTGTTTCACTCATGTATTCGATTGACTGGTAACTGGTCATGCCTTGATCCAAAATTGAAACTTCGTCGGTTCTGTCTTCTGAGAGAGCCAAGAGGTGTGTTGATTTAGGGTGCATCTAAATATCTTCTTTTTGAGCGAGATGCTCCATCACAAGGTGTAAGATCTGAGATTAGGGTTTCTATAATTGCTTCTACTAGTAACCCTAGCAACAGTGTCTTTGGAAGTTGCTCCTACTAGTAACCCTAGCAACAATTCCTTAGCAAGCTCAATATCCTAGCGACTATGCTTCCTTCCGGCATTTAGACTGAATGAAGAAGGTGTCGACCCATAACCTATTAGAATATGAAGGATTGTGCTCGTTTTACCATTGACAATACCCTTGTCACCCAACCATAGGCCGAAGCCACCCTCCAAGCATCTTGACCTTGATAGAGAAAATAATCATGGTAGAAATCCAATAGCCAAGAGAGGCTAATGCACCAAGCAAGAAGTAACCAAGATGAACAGATAGTCTCACCCAAAAACTGGTGTAGTACCTTCCCCAGGACTTGCGCACAAAACTACTGGACTGCAGTGCATAGAAACTGCTCTTTGCAATTCTGAGAAGTGTGAATAATGAGAGACTAGCGCCTTGTATTTATAGTAATTTTGGCAGGCTTGCCTGGGCCGACTTCTCCTTCTGGGTACTAATTAATTCATATTAATTATATTTTTGCACCTGACATCTTGTCTAGGGTTTCCTTCATTTCTTTGCTTCCTTCTGGAACATTCTAATCTTGTCAAAGGTCACAATAGAGGTTCATACCTCCCAAAGATACCATAATATCAATAGTTCTGAGTGTATTAATAGTGGGCAGAAGTGCAAGGGCACAATTCTGGTGGTTCTAGACTCTATTGTAATTTTTCTAGGACTAAATTGAATACATATGCAGAAGCATTTTGAATTGTTTATGAAAAGATTCTAATGGTTATGATATGAGTTTTGTCTTCCTTCATTGTTTGTATTTCATGTGTTCTTTAATGCCATTTACATTTTTGTCTATTTAAATTGGATAGTTAAAAGCCCAGAATTCATCCCTTGATGCTCTTGGTTGAAACAATTTAAACTGTGTGTATTTCTTCCTAACTAATTTAGAATTCATTTTGTTAATGCTCTGATGTAGTTACTTGTTTTTCCCCTTTCCTCTTACACTCTGCAAATATTATTTACAACTCAGATTCATTGCCTCATTTATCCTTTATCCTCTAGATATTTCTACCAATTGGTCATTGTTTTCATTCACTTCCATAATTTTGACTCCATATCCCTGAGTGTTCCTCCTCTTCCTTGCCAACAACTTTATTAAAAACCCCCAAAACAAACCAAAATCTAGCCACCGATTTCCAAAGAAATATCAAGTGACATGAGAGAGCCCTCTCTAAGGTGAGAAGGCTAGTGCTTCATCTCTAAAGTAGATTGAAACAGTTACCTATGTTGTTTATCTATCGGCCAAACAAAATTTACAGAGTGCTAACACAAGGAGAAGAAGCAGTGTTTTCAAAAGTTGGAACAAGAAAATCAAGGTCTCAAAGAGAAATTAACCGAAGAAAAAGAAGAAATCTCTTGCTTAAGGAACCTTAATCGGGATTTACTAGAACAAATTAAAAACTTAAAGGACAAAAGAAGGGAGAATCTGGAATCAAAAAATAAAGATGATAAATCAGAAGATAAAGAAGAACTTCTGCAATTAAAACAACATAATCAGGAATTACTAACATGAATTAAAAGACTTAAGCATAATAAGAAGTCTTTACAAGAAGAGATAGATCTCAAAACATCAATAGTCGATAAAGAGACAATAATTGAACTAGTGGAACTAGAGAAATGTTTAGATGTAAAAATCTCAATTCTTGATAAAAAAAAATTAATACAAACCTAGTCAACCTTACAACTCATGTAAAGAGGTCTTCAAATGTCGAAATAGAATCAATTAAGAAGTATGAAGAAGACTCATTTCCAAAAATGAATCAATAAAAAACTACAAGTATACGAAGTAAAGATGAAGTTGAAAGGATGCCTTATCGACATCCTGATCACAAAAGTCGATACTTCATCCAATCAATGTATAAAATAATTGATGTGTCGAAGAATATTACTTAAACTACAAGTGGGGCTTAAAGTAGAAGCTATCATGGGATTCTAAATGCATCAAGTTCTTTCCAAGAACCCTAAAAAATCCTAATTCCATAGAAGATCGAATTAGGATGGGAAAACTCCTTTACAATTCAACAGTTCTTCTCAGTGCTTAGAAGATACTATCGTCTCAGGTCCTCAATGAATATTAACTTGAGAATGAATAATAAAGAGACAATCATTACAATCTAGAACAAGAGATAAGTCTTCCATAAAGTATTCTTTGAGGACAAAGAATTTTTAAGGGGAAGGTAATGTTATGAACACAATCTATATAGAAATAGATATAATTAATAATAATTAAACACATCATAAATCAAAAGTCATGTCTTATATAAAGGATGTGTTTATTCATGAAAGGGAACCCCTTGTGAGGATATATAAACGAGCCCTTGTTCTCATTGTAATCATCTCATATTGGTATAAATTATTATTTAATATATTATCCTTTATGGATTATAACTTCTTGTCCTACCTACATTGGGTATTTACCTGGTGAACTAGATTGGTTTAGCACAATGGCACCTGTCATCAATTCATGCATTTTGGGGGCGAGCTAAAGTGGTTTCATAATACCACCCTTGTGTATTGAAATGAATAAGATGATGAAAAAATATCACCAATTGATAAAATGGTTCCTAATTTATATTAATTTTCTTCATATGAGATATAATCGATATATTATTACAATTGTTGATAATGAGAGGGGGTGAATCAGTATCAAGTACAATTTAAAACATTTTTCAACTTATACTTAAACCATTAAATTATATCCAATGAGCAATGAACAATAGTATAAGAGTTACACCAATGCACCACAATACACCATGCACAATATATGAGAAATAATCAATAGTTATTGTTCAAGGGAACTAATGACTTCCAAAGGTAGCTACAGCTTCCAAATGTAAAGGGAGGGATAAACCTCCAAGAATAATATACAATCCTCCAATATCAAGAGATATTTTAACTCTCCATCCTTGCCCCTTCCTTCCTCCCAATAATATATCAGAGATAATAAAACTTTACATTAAATCATCACAATCAACCAATCATCACATAGAACCTGATAATGCTTCCTGAGACTTCTTCAATTTCTGCAATTCTTCAATTCTTGGAGTACTCTGATCCTGTAGATAATATTACTCAATGTATTCTCTGAAACTCCTCCAAGTTTCACTCCTTGAATCATCCCCAAAAAGAAGTTATAGAGAGAATGGTAGACCTTGTTCAATTCTAGTTTATTCAAGAGACCGAACTTGTACAGAATGCCCCACGCTCCATATTTAACATCGAATTTTGAAACTCGCATACAAGAAACTAAATTCCATACTATTTCCAATGAAATTTTTCCCACATCATTTGGATTCTATATGAATATGTTATGATTGTTATACCCGGAACACTTGTTTATTGACTAGCTTCAGGACTAGTCACAGACCCTATCTTCCACAGAGTGTATCTCCATAATTATAGCGAATCAAGAGCTTAAATTTTTACCATGGGTACCTTGATATGTCTTCTCAATAACATATCAATTTCACCATATGAATCATTCTAGATGAAACATTATAGCAAAAATGGTAAGATGACCTAAAAATAACATACCTTAGAACACATCACCAAAAGACTTCATCCTCCCTTGAAATCTGGCCTTCGTTACTTCTGATTTCCTATGAAATTCAATTTGTGTATCAAATGAATGTATAATTATATTTATTTATACTATTTATGTCACTTCCTTTTAACATTAGGGTCGACTTGACAATTTCTTATTTTGTAATTATTTTCTTTAATTATCTTTAGGGCCTACATGTACTTCCTTCTTCAATTCACTTTGTCATCTTCAAAAATTCATTTCTCCTCAACCATGAGGATACATGTGACATGCCACATACCATCGGAAACAACATGATGTATATTATTCATCCATGGGTCTTGTATCTACATGTGCATTTTCCTTCATGTCCAAATACCTTCATCAATCTTGCAGTCCAAAACCCATGACTAGGGTTGACATCAATGACAACAACCAATCTTCCAACAATCTCCCCTTTTGTCATTAATGGAAATACTCATGCTCCCCCTATCATCATAATCTCAATTTCTCTCCCCCTTTGACATCAATGAGAAAGGGTGGGGCTGCTCCCCCTGACTTTAATGGAAAAATGTAACTCTCTTCTTTGGGGTTGCTCCCCCTGAACATATAGCACTTAATAACACTTCATTTTTATGGTCTCTTTATTCCTTAGAGATTTTGCATGGTTTTAGGACATATATGTTACTTGGTATTCTTGTTGCAGTTGCAACCAATCTTCCTGACTTATTTTCTCTGATTTTATATTTTCGGGAGTCAAATGTAAGAGTGTATCCTTGATCACACATTTTACTAACATTGAGTAGATTATGCTTCAAATCTTCAACCAATAGGACATTCTTTGCTTTTACATTTTTTCTTCCAAGCTCTACTACACCTTCTCCAAGTATTTTGGCAGATGAGTCATCCCCAAATGAAACATTGCCACCGTTTCTCTTCCAGTTGATGAATTTGTCTTGATCCTCAGTCATGTGTGAAGAACATTGATTGTCTATGTACCATTCTTATTCTTCTTTACATTCTTCAACGGTCAATGCTATTCAACAATCTTCATTGTTTGGAATCTCTTTCCTTCTCCATATTGTGGTTGGCATAGGGACATCTTCATTCATATATCTACAACCTTGTGCTTTGTGACCAAGATAATCACATTTGTAGCATGCAATATTTTTGTCCATCAATGGGGAAAATGAATTATAAATTTTGCTGACAAATCCACGATTATTTCCATATCTTCTATTTACACCATTCATGTTTCTTGCGTATTTGTTCCTTTCATTGATTCTGCAACTAATTGCCTTATGTCCAAAAATTTTGCAAGCATAACAATGACCAAGAAATAAATTTTGATACCTTGGAGTAAGTGGGCTTCTTTGTGATGTAGTCCATATGGGTTCATGATCTATTCTTCTATAGTTTCCTTCATATTGATTGAGGCTTATTTGATTTCTGAAGGTAGGAGGTCTTCTTGGATATTCATCTCTTTTGTAATCATTCCTTCCTTCTAGTATCCTGGTCCACTTCTCATCAACGTTCTGTGTAACTCTTTCTGCAACCTTCTTGTTGGTATTTGCATATTCTTTGTATGAAGTTCCACCCATGCATCCAAAATGTGTTAAGTATTTTGGAACTTGAGAGTTTCTTAATCTCTTCCTCAATGAGACAACTTCTTGTTCAAGTTTCTCACAATCTTCTTCTTTCTTCGTCATTTGGACATTTCTTACTTCTCCTATTCTTATTTCTTCTTCGAGTAGAGTTTTCAAGGAAATAGTTTCTTCTCTTAGTTTCTCAATGTAGAAATTTCAATACAAATTAAGTATTTCCTGCGATTCTCTTGATCTAACAATTTATACACCATTGTTAAATACATAATTGCTTCTACTATTATTCTTGTGGAAAATTAAACCACGATCACAACCACAATCACAAAGTGAAATATCAAGAACGCATAACACAGAAGTTTTATCGGGAAAGAGTAAAGCTAAAAACCCCACTATGATATATTATGTATATCATGAATCATGAAACAATCTCATACAAAACTCTAATCCAAGAGCTCTCAGTACAATGCAATCATTTCACACTGTCATACACAAATTAGCAAATACATGTGCCAATTCCTATGTCCAGACAGCTTGCCTCCTCTGCACAATCTCTGCAATTCGAATTCTCACAATCGATCGAATACAATTGCCTAGTTTGCACTTGCTCATAAGCATATCCACTGCATGTGTGATCAAATCACAACTGATAGCCAAACTGTCCCTTTCACCTATTATCTCAACTAGGTCTCCACTGGATCTGACATGCATGTAGTTAACCATGGTGAATCTTCAGTTGCATGTGAGTTCACTGATTAATTGAACTCTCACTAGTGCATGTTTAGTTACAACTAGTACAACTAATCTTAACTCACTTAACTACACTTATAATTCTGTTACAAATCCAACTCACTCAGTTATGAATGAAATAATAGATTAATATTTATTGTCTAATTTATTTAAGGGAAAATTAAATTAGACACATGTTTCTGGTTGGCTTTTCAACACTCCCTCTCAACAAGAAAGGGATTATCCTTCACCCCAATCCTATCTCTATGATATTCGAATTTTCTCCTGGTGAGCACCTTCGTCAGAATGTCGACATCTTGATATTTCGTAGGAATGTATTGAATCAACATGATCTACCACTGCACACAATCTCTAAGATGATGATATTGGATATTTATATGCTTAGATCTGTCATGAAACACAGGATTAATCAAGAGTTTAATGCAACTTTGATTATCACAATAAGTCACTGTCAGATCTAAATGAGAACCAAACAAACCAACCAAGATCTTCCTCATCCAGATAGCCTCACATGTAGCTTGACTCAATGCCATGTATTCTGCTTCCGCTAAACTAAGTTCCACAGATCTATGTTTCCTGTTGTACCAAGAAACAGTTGTAGATCCGATACTAAAGATCCCCCCTTATGTGCTCTTTCTGTCCATTGGCCTGCTTACCCAATCTGTATCGGTGAAGCCATGCAACTTCACCTCATCCATCTATCTGTATCATAATCCATACTCATATGTTCCCTTTAGATATCTCAAGACATGCTTACCTACCTTCCAAAAGAGTTTGGTAGGCTTAACCATCGCTTGACTTAGCTGGTTAACCGCATAGAAAATGCTCGATCTTGTGTTCACTAAATACATTAGCGAACCCACTAACTATTGATAGACAGTGGCATCCACTACCTCTCCAAAAGTAGAATCCTCTTTCCTCCAATTTCCTAGAAGAGGAGTATCCATGGGTTTGCATCCCTCCATGTGAAACTTACCCAGTATCTCTCTTGCATACTTTCCTTGAGACACAAAAAGTTCACCATCTCGTTGCCATATTCCAATCCAAGGAAATAATGAAGAAGGCCCAAATCCTTCATCTCAAACTCCTTTGCAAGGTCATCCTTGTATGAGTGTATTAGCTTCTCATCACCAGCCAGTATTAAATTATCAACATAAATCACAATGATTAAAATCTTACCCTCCACCACAATTTGGTATAGGTTTTCATCCACTTCACTTTTGGTGAAGCCCAATCCAGTGAAATAGTTGTCTATCCGAGTGTACCAAGCACGGGGTTCTTGCTTCAGCCCATACAATGCTCTCTTGAGTCTGCACACATGTGACTCCCTATCAAAGGTCTCAAAACCTTCTGGTTGTTCAATGTACACTTCTTCCTCAATGATCCCGTTGAGGAACGCAGTTTTTACATCCATCTGATGAATGCGCTAGCCCATCTGCGCTGAGAGTGCAAGGATGGATCTTATGGAAGAGTACCTTGTGACAGGTGAAAAGGTCTCATGATAATCTATCCCCTCAATCTGTGAGAAGCCCCAAGCCACAAACCTGGCCTTGTATTTCTCCACACTCCCATTAGTAGCTTGCTTTACCATGTAGATCCATCTCGATCCTACCACTAATTTATCAATCGGTCTTGGTACAATTTCCCATGCATTGTTTTTGACAATGGAGTCATACTCCTCTACCATGGAATTAAACCAAGTGGGGTCCTGCACTGCTTCCTAAAAGGAAGATGGTTCAGTCACAATACATTTGCTCATGAGAGCCATGTATCTAGCAAATCGATCAGGAGACTGTATTTGTCTGCACTATGAAGTAGGGGCTCCTACATTCTGTGCAGCATCTAGTCTCAATCTGTCAGCTTTTGTGGTTTGCTTTCTGCCATTTCTGATGGATGGCTCTGCTTGAGTGGTTTCCTCCACTCCATGAACCTCCTCATGTGGCTAATCCACATCTTGAGACTCATCCTTGGGAACCAGCAGTTCCTCTTCTGCATGCAAGTCTAGCTCCCTCTCAAGTGACAACTGCATGGCTTTCCCCTCATCGAATTTTATGTCCCGTCACATAACAGTCATCTTATTATTCGGAAAATACACATGATAATTATGGGGTGTTTCTGTGTACCCCACAAATCTCCCAACTTCATTAGTCGGTTCCAGCTTCTTCCTGGAATCCTTGGTCACATGCACATAAATAGATGAGCCAAAAATTTTAAAATGAGAAACATTTGGTTTCTTACCAGTAAAATCTTCTTCAAGTGTACTCATGCCAAGTACTCTATGAGGACAACAATTCTACACATAAACCATAGTATTGCATGCTTCTACCCACAAATGCATTGGTAGGCCCTGATCATGCAACATCACTCATGCTGCACCCATGATAGTTCTATTCTTTCTCTCTGTGACCCCATTTTGTTGTGGGTTATGAGGCGCTATGATTTCTCTTCGAATTCCTTCTCTGTTGTAGAAGTCTTTGAATTCGTTAGAGATGTATTCTCCACCATTATCGCTCCTTAGAGCCTTCACTTGATTCCTCGACTCTTTCTCCACCAATGATTTAAACTCACAGAACTTTGAGAATGTTTGATCCTTCTTCTGCATGAAGAATATCCAGCATTTACGAGAAAATTCATCAAAAAAAATAACATAATACCTATGTTTTGTTGTTGAAGCCACTGAGAATGGTCCACACATGTCCGTGTGAATTCTCTCCAGGATCACTGAAGCATGGTTCTCCTTTTCATGAAAGTTGGACTTTACATACTTCCCTAGGGTGCACCCCTTGCATTGATCTAACTGAGCAAGTGTTTTGATTGGAAGTCCAGTAGATATTTGTTGCATGATCTTCAAGGCTCCATGATGAATATGGCCCAATCGTCTGTGCCATAATTTGCCCTCATCTTGGCTCACCACTTTTTTTTCCTTGCTTATCATGGCACCGCAGCCATCTACCTCTAGCATGTAGAGATTCTTGACTCGAATCCCTATCTTCTTGACTTGACCCATTTATTTATGTCGTAGGTAGGCTTTACCACTGCTAAAAACAACATCATAGCCTCTGTCCTCCAACATTGTGACTGAGACCAAGTTTTTCTTCAGACCTAGAACATGCATAACATTTTTCAACTGAAATGGTTTACCTGACTCCCTATGAAAGGTAATGGTACCAATACCAGTTGCACTGTATCGTCCATCATCGCCCATCTTGTTGGTTGCGGAGACTGATTATCTTTCTGATTCAGAGGTCCTTTCTTTCAGCCGTGGTTATACCCCATGAAGTATTTACACCCCAGAAGTATGTACACTCTTCCACGCGGGGGAGTGTAGAGGGGGGTTACCCCCTCTGCGGGGTCCGTGGGGTCCATCCCCCGACTGGGGGGTCTGGGGGAAAGCAGTCCCCCAATGGAGGTTCAGGGGGAGCGAAGCCCCCGAAGCAAAAATTTCCTTGTAAAAGTATATTGTAATTTCATTGTAAATCTGGACCGTTCATTATAAGGTTGCAGATCTAACGGTAGAGATTATGTTATGGTTTTTTTCCCTAGAAGGAAACCCTCTTTTATGAGGGAAATGTATTGCAGCTATGATTGATGGTGAATATTGTATTCTGAGAGAGGAGACTGTGAGAGAAAGAAGAGGAAGTTANTAGCCCACACTGGGTGAACCACGTAAATCTGTGTCTCTCTTGTATTGTGTGTCTTCTGTGTTTTGTTTCTACATTTGTTTTATTTTATTGCTCCACGGTCCTGTTTTTCTAACACATCTCTATATGCATTCTGAGATCTTTCTCCTCCAAGTCAATGAAAGACTCTTTATCTCCCATCATGTGGAAATAAATGCCACTATCCAAATACCACTCCACCTGAACTCCTCTTGCACTAGATCTGACCATAGTCGTTCCCAATCTGGCAATTTTTCCCTTCCATTGGTAGAGTCTTGATAACTGTGCCAACTCTTGGGAAGTCCTGGGAGTACCAAGCTCACCAAATCATCAGCAGCGACTATTATTCCCACACTTCCAATCTCATCCTGACATTGGACAAACTTCGTGAGATATTTTGGAATGGTGTCTCCCTTCTCCATCTTGATCTTCCTGAGTTTATCTTTGATCACCAAATTCCTATGATCTCTACTGTTTTGGAATAGATCCATCAAAACCTTCCACATTGCATGTGGTGTGGTTTTCCCATGGAAACTTGAGATAATGTGGTATCGTACTCCCTCCAATAGAATCTTCCTCACCTTTTCCACTTTCTTTTGCCATGCATCAAGATTTGCAGTGTCTATCGCATCTGGCTTAGGAACATCTTTGTCAATGTAATCCTTTAAGCCATTGTCTTCGAGTACTGCTTCCATCATGTACTTCCAAACAATGTAGTTCGAGCTTCCCTCGAGTGCATACTCCAACCTCAAGCCATTGAAAGACATTTCGATCTTGAATCAACTGTTGCACCAAGAAAATATTGCAAATTTGAATGGTATCCAACCACCAAAATTCAGCTGCTGCAATCCCTCTTCCCTGGGAGGTTTGTACCCCACCTGAGAGTAGCCTGAGGGAAGTTCACACCCTGCCTGTGTATAGCCTATGAACTTGCCTGGGAAGTTCACACCCTGCCTGTGTATATCCTGCAAACTTGCCTGGGAAGTTTGCATTGTACTTCACTGTAGAGTGAGGGGAGTTCACACTTCTGCCTTAAGCAGCCTATGAGAATCACCTTGAAGTTCTCACCTCTCTTTTGTCTAGGGTGTGAGAATTTCTACTTTGAGAACTGAGCGTAGTCTTCAGTACTAAAGTTCACACCCTGCTAGAGATGGGACCTGCGAGAATGAAATTGTGTTCACACCTCACTTCCGTGGCTCCATGGCCTCTGTGGCTCTGATACCATGTAGAAATTTCAATACAAATTAAGTTTTTCCTGCTATTCTCCTGATCTAACAATTTATACGCCATTGTTAAATATAGAATCGCTTCTATTATTATTCTTGTGGAAAATTAAACCACGATCACAACCACAATCACAAAGTGAAATATCAAAAACGCATAACATAGAAGTTTTACCAGGAAAGCGTAAAGCTAAAAACCCCACTATCATATATTATGTATATCATGAATCATGAAACAATCTCATACAAAACTCTAATCCAAGAGCTCTTAGTACAATACAATTGTTTCACACTGTCATACACAAATTAGCAAATACATGTGCCAATTCTTGTGTCTAGACAGCTTGCCTCCTCTGCACAATCTCTGATATTTGAATTCTCACAAGAAATTGAATACAATTGCCTAGTTTACACATTCTCATAAGCATATCCATTGCATGTGTGATCAAATCACAACTGATAACCAAACTGTCCCTTTCACCTGTTATCTCAACTGGGTCTCCACTGGATCTGACATGCATGTAGTTAACTGTGGTGAATCTTCAGTTGCATGTGAGTTCACTGATTAATTGAACTCTCACTAGTG
>JZKD02S1733095.1:343323-355490 GCA_000966675.3 Picea glauca
TTCTTCTAGAAGATTCCCTTCTAGAACCATCGAGAATTCACCTTTTTCCAAGCTTTAGAGAAGGTTTTCACCCTAGCTATGTTGCACAGTGCGAGAAGTTCACACCCTAGCTTAAGGCAGCATGCGAGAATGGGTCATTCTCGCACCCTGGTATATTAGCAACCTGCGAACTCTCTTCAAAAGTATGTTTTCTGAGAAGAGATGAATGTCAATTTACTCAGGAGAAAGTTCTTATGGGGAGCCTGAGTACACCATCATCAATACACCATCATGATGACCAAAATCATGGGTAATAGAATGCCCCCTAAATTATGAGGCCAGAACTAGTGACAGTCGAAAGACTTTGTAAACTGCATGTGTGTGTCGGAAACCAGGAGCACACCTAATCGAAAACCTGCGAACAACCAAGCATCTGCAGAATATCAAATATACTAATTCTGAGGCAGGAATTCCCATACTCAGATCACAGATGGATGACATTGTAGACATAGGTCATGGACACCAATCATACACTGTGGATCCATGTCGTCAAAATATAGCATAGCCTCCAGGAATACACTGTGGATCTATGCGAGAAAATTCAAATTAAGACGACATAGCCATGAGACATACAAAGTGGATTTATGTGTCGCAAATTATACATACTCCATTGCAACCTAGACAAAGAGATGATATCCAAGGTCTTCAATCTCGTCACCCAAAGTACGAATCTAACCATGTGATTACATGTGTTGAAGTCGAACATGGCAGAAACCACTTGATTACCGGTCATTGACGAAACCGTTAACAAGTGCGAGGGAAATCACCATTGATGTCAATGACTCCCAAGGTACTCTAGTACAATCCATCGAGTGTGAATGAGTGAGTTGAAGTCAAACATTTGATGGAATATTTCGACCAGGGGTCAATGATGTAAACCCACTGTCGAAAGTGAGGAAACCTGCCATTGAGGCATGCAAGCTCCAAGGTACCAAAGAATTTCTAAGTCTTGTTTCCGGATAATGAGCTGAAGTCGACGGAAAAAAACGTGTCACAGGAGGGCCTTGATGAATCCCTCATCAATGACACAAAATGAGTAACATATTTTGAAGGTGAAACAGAGTATGATGTAAATTAAACTGGACACAGGGAAGGCCGACACGGAGAGAATGGAAAACTGCAGATGGCCGACTCAATAGAGGTTTCATATGGACTTCTCTTGAACATATAAATGACACGACCAATGATTTGGCAGCATTGACTCAAAGACGACACAGGGAATGACCTTGTAGCAAATCGAATGAGAGACAAATGGATTTCCCAAACCGGCTTCAAATATAATGAATAGGGGGTGTCATGTTCAAGAGTGACACTTACTGCCAATCAATACGAAGATGATAACATATCCCTTTCCCAAATTTTCCCCCACCATTTCTGGAAAGTACCTCTTTATCTTTACTCAAGCTTGAGGAGGATAACATATGCTTGTTGATATAAGCTTATCCTTCGGAGTATGTTTAACGAACCCTAAGAACGAGTGGTTCGGTCCCATTACGGGTCTGTTGATGTTTGTGTAACGAGTCCAAAGATAGAAAAATCAAAGGTTTTTCATGATTATAGAGTCTGGAAAAACACTTAAAAGAGAACTCTCTTAGTTCCTTTTACGTAAAGTAGTCTGAAGAGACCGAAAAAGAGATAAATTATCGCCCACTAGACGCTTTCTTCAAATACTTTATCGAGTGTGAAAATAGCAAGGTTGCTCGGCTATCTTTTCATGTTTAGAGATTCTGAAAAGAGCTTAAAGAGGACTCCAAGGGGGTTCCTTTTTCATATAACCTTGTTGAGCCTGAAAAAGTGATAAAAGTATGCTCGATCGCGTTCTCATGTATTTTCGAGCACGAGAATGGACAAAGACCAAGCTCGAGGTTTTATACAAAAACCATAAAAAACAATCAAAACATGCGATGAAAAAAGAAAAATTATGTCTGCATCCCTGTATATGAACATCTAAGTCATTATGCCTGCAAAAGTTACACTCAAAAGGGCATTAGGTTTTAGGCTTTAATCAATAAATAATTATAAAAAATTCAAATAACATGGTAAAAGTAAATATAAAGAAATAAAAACTCTTTTTACCATATCATTTTCACTTTTCACTATTTGAGCCCAAATAGCTACTTTCCCTTTCTTCTTCTCTGCCTMAAGAACACAGTGTAAGCGGCAGTACTCACTCATGGGCAKCCCACCACCTCTGCTACCATTCAGGCTCACGTGGTACCCACGCCATGACAGTCCAGTCAAGAAGTAAATGTCCTCAATATCTAAGGACAGTGTGTGGACCCCCACATGGAATACYCGTTGATCGGGATCCCACCACATATGCACAAGGTACTCTAATAACCTGACTTGGGACCTCATGCCCGGGATACGAAAGTACTTCAGAAGACCACAGTTTCTCAAAGCGGCAATAGTGGGTGGATGATTTCCGACAATGGCATTGTCTTCTTCGTGCTCCATTTTGCGCCATTCAAGAACCATTTTAATGTCCAAATACCTGCATAAGAAGCACAAGAAGAGGATTAGTAACTCTATTCATGAATTGGTTCTCTTTCATTGAGAAAATTTTTAAAAAACTTTTATGCTTTGCGGTTCTCGTAGGTGCCCTTTAGGCACAATGCGAGAACCTCATAGGCTGTTGTGGGATCACTTGTGAGAATGACCCATTCTCGCAGGTCTCATGTAGCCCACCTGTGAGAATGGATGAGTGCAAGTATGGCTCACCAAACCAACTCAAAAATGATTTTTAACCAATGAAAATGCAAAATAAAACCATGAAAGAGTAGAGGAAAAAGAGCCTACCTCACTGTCATTGATGGCTCATCTAATGGATGCTCATAACTCCCACAATCTGATGCCAAAATTTGAGGGTAAGGGATATCTATTAGTGTCCACACCTACCGATTAGTCTGATAACAAAATTGGCGACTCCACTGGGGATAGAACAAAATAGGACGGGACATGACTCTTTCCCTAAGTTTTGACCATTGAATTAGCTAGTAGGAAGGAACAGGTAACATAGCTTTGTATCGCTTCCTAGGGTCTCTGTTGCTCCTGCTTCACTCCGGTGCTCTCATGAGATAAAGACCAAGACAACACAAACCAACCAAAGTGAATATAGCAAAATATATTCAACTGTCAACTTATGTGTATGATCAAGGAATTACACAATAAAGTGAGAATGACTTTATGGGAAAGGGACATGCCACTGTATCATATTAATTGAAAGTAAAGATTACAACCTGATCACCTTGATGTCACAAGCTTCCTTTAGATGGCTCTTGGCTCCAACACACACACTTACTTAATCCTTGTATGAAGAAGATCGAATCCTCTTGATAGACTTTGCTAGAGTCTTCAATCTCATGTTCAAGCTAAGTCCTTCACACAATTCTTTCACCAATTCTCCAATGAATCTCGCTTAACCTTTTCCATGAGAATTCCATCAATATATAGGAGAGAATGAGATGGTTACTTGGATAAGAATGATCCCACAATATCAAGGAATCTAGTACAAGGATAACCATTTGAATGCCAACCCATTCTTCTAGAATATTCCCTTCTAGAACCATCGAGAATTCACATTTTTCCAAGCTTTAGAGAAGGTTCGCACCCTAGCTATGTTGCACAGTGCGAGAAGTTCGCACCCTAGCTTAAGGCAGCATGCGAGAATGGGTCATTCTTGCACCCTGGTATATTAGCAACCTGTGAACTCTCTTCAAAAGTATGTTTTATGAGAAGAGATGAATGTCAATTTACTCAGGAGAAAGTTCTTATGGGGAGCCTGAGTACACCATCATCAATACACCATCATGATGACCAAAATCATGGGTAACAGCATGCAGGGACTAGACCCACAAGAATTTTATCTAGGGAAGGCTACAGACCGTGCACTGGCACAGAATACCAAATACACCTATGGCGATGTAGAGAAAGGGACGTGAAACTAAAAGGTAGCCTCCATTCATAATGGTGCAGTGTGCCTTGCTTGTCATTTGATTGTTGGTAAGATAGTCTAAAAGAACATACCCACGCAGGTCATAGGGTTTGTCGTTGACCTCGCAGGAAAATGTGTGGAAGGACTACAGATGAACTGGGCCACTTACCTAGTCAATCAATTAGAACTGGATTGTCGCGAAGCTCGGGATCAGGGCTATGAGTTCCATTTTAGTTGGATGTTGATCCTCATCGCATTCACTGCTTGGGAGATGACGGAAGGTTTGACCTTCCCTGACATTAATTCGTTCAATCCACTAGCTGTGAATTTCACCACGCTATGGTATTCGAGCGATATGGGGAAAAAATGGTAGTTGAACGCAGTATTCCATATCTACTACCTGCATCTGAAGAGGGATATTGATTCTTTCCCTCATATGATGTCGAATACCCTGGACAGGTTCAGGCCCCTTATGAAGTTCTGCACAAATAGGCATTTTATTTATATTACTGCACACGCAGACAAAAGTAAAGAAGAGCTTCAGTCCTACTACAAGCTCACATAGGAGGACCTGGAATAAATCACTATGGAATGGCCCACAAAATTCCTTATACTAGTTGACCAAGCAGCACTGTCTGATCCCAATATCATTGGAATTCTGGTGGTTAGTCGTGAAGAGTATGATGCACCCAGCAGTAGCAAGAAGAAAAATAAGGAAGATGTACAAGAAATACACAGCACATCAGAAGAGACTGCATCAGATTCACCTAGGAGAGGAGGAGACGATGAAGTGGGAAAAGAAGATAAAGAAAGGGAAGAAGACAAGTAGAAGTAGGGAGAAGTAACACCGCCTAGGAACCCCCTTGAAGAGGTAGAGACATCCAAGAAAAGAAAGGTTTCCCCCATGAAACCTACATCGCGGAAGAAGTCAAAAGCGAGTAATTTGAAGCTACATACTTTGCTCACGGGCGATGACTTCAACTTCATTGTCACAGTTGTATCTGATGCCTCAGAAGATATTTTGCAGAGAATTGAAGCCAAACAAGAATCCATGTATGATATAATTGAGATAGAGCTAAGAGGTGTAAAGAAAGCCCTTCACTCTAGCCACATAGTGCCCACTGCGCCCCCACCACCAGAAGAACCAGAGTTGGGAGATGAGCCTGCCCAACTCCACAGAATAGCTGACATGACCGAAGCTCACCTTCATCGTGTGTAGGAAGAAAAATAACATGCCACAGTGGACATGAAGAAATCACAAGAGGAAATCATAGAGCAACGTCGATTTGTGCAGCAGGAGAAGGACAACCTCCAAACCAAGTTTGAAGAGGATAGAGCATAGATCCAGTAGGATAAATAACATCTTCTCATGGAGTAGGTCAAAGTTAAATAAGTAGTCAACAAATCACTTCGCTCTGTGACAGGCTTGGAGTAGATGGAATAATAATCGTTAGTAAAGTAAGTCGTGAAGCTTGTTGAAGCCATTCAACAGCATCAATAGAGGATAGTAGAACTAGTGTTACAAACAATGCCAAGCATTCTGTAGGAAGTGTGAGACCAAAGAGAAGCAACTTCCTGGAGCACAATTGAAAGGATCAAAGAATTATCTGTGGAATGTAAACAACCAATCAGTCGTAGTGCACGGACTTATGAGCGCATTACTGAGGACCCTGAACTGAAGACATTGGAGTCCCAGCTCCAGGAAGCAAAGTAGCAAGTAGCAGCAGTACAAGAGTAGTTGAAACTCCTATCAGTGGTTGAGAGGATGAAAATATCCCAAGAATAGTGCATGGCTCATGTTGTCCTTTTGATCAAGTTTTGAGGACCCTTGGTCATTTTTTATCATTTTGGGACTTCGACAGGCTATCGAAGGCGTAGCGCAAGTCGAAGCGGAGATTGCGGGATCTCGACCCCTTTTTAGGGATTTTTGGGTTTTGGGCTTATGTAATGGGTATGTGAATGTCGACCAATGGATTTACCCATGCTTAGGCCTATTTTTAATGAATAAATAGAAGTCTATGCGATGTAATAAGTAGTAACTAGTCAGTGTAAGCCATTGTTGCTAAGTGAAAAAGTAGATCTGTGTGATTTGGCTGTGTGCGCACTGTGTGAGACTTGCAAGGCTAAGTGCAAGGGACTATAAAAGACTGTGTACAAATTTGTGCCTAGATCTACCTGGGGAAGGAGGATCTGGCAAGGTGCGTAGATCTCTTGTCCTCTATGGAGTTGATTTGGAGGCTTTGTGCATGTAAGAAGATTGAAAGAAGCTAATAAAGAAGAGAAAAGATTGGTGGACATAACCCCAGGGAGGGGGTGAACCACATATATCCTGTGTTATGAATGATTTGTGCTTTATGATTGCTCTCTTGTTTATGTGATCCAATGCTTAGTTTGTTTTTAGATGATAGATCAATCTAGTATGATAGCTTAGTGTTGAATAATGTGAATGAATGTTAGAGTTGATATCTATTGGTATGCTTAGTTCTTGAATCCATTGGATCTATGTGAATGATGTGTTGATCTATTGTTAGGGTTTAGTTGTGCTATGAACTAAGGTTGAATATTAATGAACTATAATTACTAAGTGTTATATTAAGGTGTTACATTCACATATATGTGTCCTAGCTAAGTTTGCAGACATATGAGTTCTCCAACCACCCCTGACTCTACCTCATGTGAGACTTCATCTGCTTCACAGGTGTTGCTGAAAGGGTTGGTAGTTAGGGTTTTGTTGTTACGTTGAACCCCGGGTCTTCCCCTATGCCAACAAATGGTTCTGTTGTCGAGACCTGAAACTGTGATTGCTGGGAACTGAGGAAGAAGAAGCTATGTGTGAAAATCTGACCTAAAATTGTGATTGTTGGGAACTGAGGAAGAAGAAGCTATGTGCGAAAATCTGACCTAAAATTGTGAAAGATATGTGCATAGATCTGTTTCCCTGGTGCGTAGTACTCTACTTGGATTATGAAGCTCTGCACTAAGAAGAGAAGTCTGATCTGAAGAAAAGAGGTAAGATCCTGAAGCTTTGTGCTCTGAGAAAGGTAAGAATAGTGAAATTTTTTTCTTGTTTCGAAAATATGGATCTAGGTATGTTTGATAAAAAAATTCCTAGCCTGAAAACTAGGGCATAGCTAGAAGAAAGAATATTTGATATGAGTAGATCTGATAATAATAGTGAAAGATATGTTATTCATATGCATAGAAAGAATGTTTGGACTAACAAATGGATGTAAGATCCTAGAAATATTTTTTTGCAGGTTAGCTACCATGATCCTAGTGCGCGGTATAGGAAAGGATGGGGATCATTTAAGAGAAAGAGAGAATTAACTCTTTGTTACATTTGCAGAAGACCGAGACTTCTTGCTAAGGCATGCCATGGTAGAAGACCCAGTTGTCTTTGTTGCAAATCTATGGATCATGAAGTTCTGGATTTCCCTAGAATGATTGCTAAGGTTGAAAGAATGAATATGAGACATGAAAATCCTAGGGAAGGTCAAGAAACTAAGATCATGGTAGAACCCCAGAAAGAATCAAAAATTGTGCTATTGAAAATGAAAGAAACCCTGAATGATCACAGAAACATCAAATTACCATAGATCTTAAAAGAAAAAGAATGCATAGAAACAAGAATAGGAGACTTCGACATTGATTGCATTTTGGATGTGGAAACACAGGTGAATATCATGACAGAAAGAACTTGGGAAATTTTAGGAAAGTCTACTATGATTCCTTCATTGGGAGGAATAGGATTATTTAGAGGAAAGTTGATAAACCTATGTGGAATACTTACCCAAATATATATGAGTGTTCATGGAACCTCGATAGAAGAAGATTTTGAGGTTGTTAAATTTAATGAGAACACCGCCCCGTTTTCTATGTTACTAGGAAAACCTTGGATCGAAAAGGATCAAGCCAAAAGAAAAGAAGAGAAAGTCTTAGAGTAGAAGAAGCAAGAATTAAAAGATTTCATGACTAGGAGGATCACACATTTGATTGAAGAACATGAGAATAGGTCAAAGTTATTCAGAACCAGAAACTTGGATGTCGAAGTTGAAAGGACACATGAGGACTTGAGACACCTATATGTACAGGAGAGTAGAGCACCTACACTAGACAGAGAAGAAGTATTTCTCTTGAACCCTAGTAAATACCATCAACAGTATGAAGTTACTATACCCAGAGAAGGTCATAATCAGAATAGAAAGAGGAATATCGAGACGAAGATCACTGGGAAGAAGGCTAGAAATATCAATAAGAAGAAAGAAAAGATAGAAAGGTTACAGAAATTTCCAAAAGGAACTGTGTAGAAGGAAGGATTCCAGAATCTGAACTTCGTCGGGATACCAGTACAGCACGGCATGGCACTCCACCATGGTGAAGAAATATGACCAGTGTAGGCATTATCACCATTATCCCAATGACCTGAATGGTTAGAACAGAAGTTATGGCCATAAATATCGCCATCAAACCATTGGGATCGCGCTGTAATGGACAGAATTGCATTAATGAAGGATTCTCGCTCGTTGGAAAGATCGGTTACCTATTTATCTACTTATTCCATCAAGCCTTGCACTGAGAACACTTTTTCCACCCATGATTATCTGAGCACACATATTAGTTGATTTTGCGCAGTGATCATCGAGCTATCGCCATCCATCTCATTGCATTGAGTAGTTTCTCTTCAACCTGAGATAGTCAGCCATGAGCATGTATGTCTAAAGAACTTGGTGCAGTTGAAGAGTCTATGAAGGAGATACTCATCAACCTCATGATTGAAAAGGTAATGTCTTTGGGCATACAAGCTTCATCGACGAGAGGAGTGCAAGCCTCCCCGTTGACTACTCATGGATTCTGACCATACCAAGCTATGACTTAGAAAAGAACCAAGCATAGATATGACTTGTCGAATGTGAAGTTATTACTGTCCATCCTACCCAAGTACATCCCACCTCTGGCCAGTGTAGTGAGTCATGACAGTGTCCTGAGGACTTCAACTACACCGTCATCACTGTGTATCTCTTGAAGGGGATACGTGTAGTCAGACCACAACTAGAGAGGATTCCAACCTTGACTATTACTGACTATAACCTAGGATACTGTAAGAGCTATGGCATGCTCTAACCTCACAAATATTTGACCAAGATGAATGGAAAGAAGAAAAAAATCATCCCTCAACCATGGACCATGAACCTCTCGCAATCCACCCTTTTGAATGTAATGAAGATTCCACATTTTGGAAGGCACCAGAAGGTTAACATCTGCATTAAGCTCTTTATGTCATGCTTCCACGATGGCTATCTATGGTTTTAAATATGTATCATTGTCTATATGGCATTGATCCATAGGATCATCAGACTAAGCATGTAGGGACTAGACCCACAAGACTTCTACCTGGGAAAAGTTGCAGACCACACCTTGACACAGACGATTAAAGAAACATACAATGATGTTGAGAAGGGGATGTGAGGCTACAAGGTAGCCTCCATCCATAATGGTACATTACACCTAGCATGTCAATTAATTGTAGGAAATCTAGTAAGAAATAACAAAGCCACGCAGGTTACAGGGTTTGTCGTTGATCTCGCTAGGAAATGCATGGAAGACCTACAGATGAACTGGGTGAAGTACCTAGTTAACTAGATTGAACTGGATTGTTGCAAAGATCAGGATCATGGTTATGGGTTTCACTTCAGCTGGCTCTTGATTCTCATCGCATTTACTACTTAGGAGAAGCTAGAAGGTGTGACCTTCCCTTAGATCGAGCCATTTGAGTTGCTCGTTGTGAAGTTCACAACGCTCTGGTATTCGAGAGATATAGGAAAGCAGTGGCAATCAAATGAAATATTCCATACATACTATCTGCATCTTAGGAGGGCTATTGAGTCCTTCCCTCGTATGACATTGAACACCCTGGACAGGTTCGGGCCTCTTATGAAGTTCTGCATAGATAGGCCTTTTATTTATATTATTGCATGTGTCGATGAAAGCAAAGAAGAACTTCAGTACTACTACAAGCTCACTACAGAGGACCTAGAAGAAATCATTAAATAATGGTCTGTATAACTCCTTATCCCTGATGACCCCATAGAGCTATCTGACTTGGACCTCATTGGAAACCTGGTGGTTACTCACAAAGAGTATGATGCCCCAAGCAGCAGCAGGAAGAAAAAGAAGCAAGATGTATAGGAAGGACACATCACATCAGAAGAGACCGCATCTGAGTCACCTAGAAGAGGAGGTGATGATGAAGTGAACAAAGAGGAAAAATAACTAGAAGAAGATAAGCAAGGCGAAGTAACACCGCCATAGAACCTCCCTAATGACACCGATCCATCTAAGAAAAGGAAGGTTTCCCCCATGAAACCTTCATCGTGGAAGAATTCCAAATCCAATAAACCAAAGATGTTGAATGTACTCATGGTTGACAACTTCGAATTCATTATTTCAGTCATAGGAGATGCCTCAAAAGAGATTTTGAAAAGAAATGAATCAAAACAAGAATCCATGTACGAAAGAATTGAAGAAGAACTAAGAGGTGTACAGCAATCCCATTATTTGAGCCCTGCAGTGTCCACTACGCCCCCACCCTCAGAAGAACCAGAGTTGGGAGATGCGCCTACTCAACTCCGTATATTGGTTGATGTGACTGAAGACCAAATTCATTGAGCACAAGCTAAGAAATACTAGGCCACAGCAGCCCTAAAAAAATCACAAGAGGAAGTTATAGAGAAATGTCTGATTGTGCAACAGGAGAAGGACGCTCTTCAAGCAAAGTTCAAAGATGAGAGAGCGAACATCTAGCAGGAGAAAGAAACGTTTCTCACAGAGAAGGTCAGAGTAAAAGAAGCAGTCAACAGAGCACTTCACTCTATGATGGGATTGAAGCAGAAGAAGGAAGAACCAGTAGAACACCAAGTAGTGCATCTCGCAGAAACCATACAGCAGCTTCAGCAGAGAATCGCAGATCTGGAGCTAAGAAAAGTGCCCAGTACTTTGAAAGATGTGAGAGATCAAAGAGAAGAAATAGCTTGAGGTGAAATTGAAAGAATCAAGGGCCTTTCCATGGAATGTAAACAAATGAGTGATCGCAATGCCCAAACTTATGAGAAACTCACTAAGGATTCTTAATTGAAGGCACTGGAGTCACATCTCCAGGAAGCGAAGTAGAAAGTAGAAAAAGTACAGGTACAGTTGAAGCCCCTGTCAACCATTGAGAGGATGAAGCAATCCCAAGAATAGAGCACTTCCCAGCAGCAGGTCCACACCATTCTGAGAAGAGTCATGGAAGCAACTCAGAATCTCCAACCAATACAGGACAAGGCTTGCCAACTATTCTCATAGATTGAAGGCCAAGGAGAAGAACTGTAGAAATTCATCACTACATTTGAACAACGCTTAGAGGGACCTATCAAAAAAGCAGTAATCCAAGAGTTCATTGAGAAGGAGGTCATGGCACAACAACAAGTTGAAGCCGCTCGAACCAAGATCAAGGATTTTGAGGCAGAGCTACCTAGATCAGAGTGAATCGAGACGAGTCACAGGTGAGTGTTGGGGACCTGTTGGCCCTTAACCAAGTTATGAGGACCCTTGGTCATTTTTTACCATTTTGGGACTTCAACATGCTATCGAAGGTGGAGCGCAAGTCAAAGTGGAGATCGCAGGATCTTGGCCCCTTTTTAGGGATTTTTGGGTTTTGGGCTTATGTAATGGGTATGGGGATGTTGGCCCATGGGTTTACCCATGATTATGCCTATTTTGTAATGAATAAATAAAAGTCAAGGTGATGTAAGAAGTAGTAACTAGTCAATGTGAGCCATTGTTTCTAAGTGCAAAAGTAGATCTCTGTGATTTGGCTTTATGCGCACTGTGTGAGACTTGCAAGGCTAAGTGCAAGGGACTGTAAAAGACAGTGTATGAATTTGTGCCTCGATATACTCGGAGAAAGAGGATCTGGCAAGGTGAACAAATCTCATGTCCTCTGTAGAGTTGATTTGGAGGCTTTTTGCATGTAAGAAGATTGAAAGAAGCTAATAAAGAAGATGAAGAGTTTGTGGATGTAGCCCCGGGGAGGGGGTGAACCATGTGTAATGATCCCAAGCCAAATTCTTTCTTGGAATCACTAACTACTACTAATTTATTGAGTTTTTAAGTGTATACAAGATTCATCAACACATGGAGATCACAATATATTCAA
>JZKD02S1733095.1:376039-398486 GCA_000966675.3 Picea glauca
CCGCAAGCATGAACACAAGGAAGGAGTACCCAACATTTGAAGAACTTTGGACTTGCTGTGCTCAAGAAGAATCAAGGATCAATGCAAAAGAGAGACCCCAAAATAAGTACGATGATCAAGCCTTCACAACAAGATTCAAGAACTTCATAAACAAAAGGAACTCTGGTTCAAGGAGGAAGCCAAATCAAGAGAAAGACATTTCAGAAATATAATGCTTCAACTGTCAGAAGTATGGTCACTACAGGAATCAGTGTCCCGAGCTAAAGAAAAGGAAGGATAAACATGAAGCATCGATTGTCGAAGAAAAGTAACCTGCAAAGAAGACTAAGTAGGATGGAAGAGACTTCTTCTACTAAAAGGTAACAACACTCTTCTTATTTTCTGTACATATCTTGCTTGCATCATCTTTGTACATATCTTGTATATCTATCTCTTGGAAGATAATGTGTTCCAAGAAGAACTATACCTATGGAAGAACAATAAGATAAGAATTAATATCATTAGATATTGCACATGAAAGAATGAAATATATCATGTGAAAGCTATTGCAAGATAAGCTGAAATCAGAATCAATCTTGAAGAGGCTTAGAAGTCGGTCATCAAGAGAAATTGGAGAAAGACTTATGATGAAAACTAAGACGGAAGCATGGACTATATTAGACAAAGAAAGCCAATTATATATTGAAGAAGACAATAAGGATGCAGATGGAAGTGTGGACTCTATTATATATTGTAGAAGACAATAAGGATGGAGACGGAAGCATGGACTCAGTCAGATGAAGGGAGCAGATTATATGCACTATTACATGAATCAAATATTAGGAGGGAGCTAATCCTATGATTCATTGAAGATTATGAAATGTATATATCCATGGTAGCAGCCATGAAAAAGACAGTACGTGTTCAGCTCAACCGTAGAAGAAGACCTCCTCGAAGAGAAGCCTTAAAGCATTCCTAGTCATCCATCCAGATCCATGATCCTATGATGAAAGGAAGAAGTGGAATATATAAGAAACTCCATGGACCCAAGAGCTAAATAAAAACATGAAAAAGAACATGAAGATTCCAAGAAAGAAGAATCAAAGCAACTAGTCATGGTATCAAGAATCACAAGATTACCAGCCTAATATGAACTCACTAAAAGCAATCAAGCAGAAGAACTGAAAGTCGTGATGAAGAACAGTGTATGGAAAACCTATGAACAAAATCAGTGCAAGATCCAGAACCAGAGGCTCTCCCAGATGGAGGGAGAAGACTATGATGATTGATTGTTCTAGTACACCAGACATATCACTATATAAGTCATTATATCATTTGCAACATCCATGAGTTGGAATTCTACATCAGATAAATGCAAATAATGTTCTCCAGAAGAAATTGAGTAAAGAGCGCATGCAGAGCAATCTCAAGACTTTGAGACATACCATAAAGAGACTCATGTATACAGATAAGAAGAAGACAACTTGGTGGAGAACCTCCAGTGCACAGCAGAAGTGTGGTGAAGATTTCCTATAACATCAAGATGACTACTCAGAAGATCAGATCTCGTGAAGACAGAAGAACTACCACATGGATATGTTCCAGTTCTCCAACTATGATATACTCTATTGTTCAGATCTACATGAATCCTTCACATTATTTCCATACTAAAGTACAAGTATTACATTATCCATGATGAAGTCCAGAAAGAAGAAAGTGATTCTCCAATACATAACTCCACAGATGAGAAGATAAGCATACATTTTGGTAAAGCCTCTATTCAACATGAAAGAACTTTCATACTCAAGCTAGAGCTCGTGGAAATAACTCTCTTAGCTGGAAGGGAAGACTCTCCAAACTAGAAGAAGGTACGCAAACATTTATTTTTGTAATTGAAATAACTCTCCAGTTAGGAGGGAGCATTGAAAATATTATTTATCTTTGTAATTGAAAAATAGTCCAGATTGGACAGATGCTTTCATGTTCGGAAAGTGGATTGAGATTTCTAACGGACAGTGACTTCCCATTGTAGTTAACATGGGAGGTAGACTGATTACTTATGTATCATAGACAGCGACTTCCCATTATGGGGAGTGGTCTAGGACAGTCATTCTTCTTGGATGTCACTCTTAGTAGTGGTCAAGTAGAATGGTCTACCTCGCCAGGCAATCATTCTTTCGAAGTTCACAGTTGTGAGAAGTTTCAAAGAATCATATGTTTTAGAGGTTGATGTAGGATAGACATTCCTCGAGGGTTATAAATTCTCTCCAGGTTACACTTTAGTGTCGGAGGAATGGCCCAGGGTGGGAAATGGTCCGGACAGTTATTCCTCGAGGGCAGACTCATTCTCTCCAGGTTACACTTTGTTTAGTGTCGGAGGAATTTCCCAGGGTGGGGAGTATTCCAGGCTCAACAATCAGGGACAGTTATTCCTCAATGGCAAACTCATTCTCTCTAGGTTACACTTTGTTTAGTGTTGGAAGAACGGACCAGGGTAGGGAATAGTCCAGGACAGTCATTCCTTAGGGAAGACTCATTCCCTCCAAGTTACACTTTGTTTAGTGTCAGAGGAATGGCCCAGGGTAAGGAATGGTCAAAACATTTCTTGAGGACAAACTCATTCTCTCCAGGTTACACTTTGTTTAGTGTCAGAAGAATGGACCAAGGTGGGAAATGGTCCAGGTTCAGAAATCAAAAACAATCCTTCTTCCTTGGTTGAGAAGAATGGGGCAGATAGCCCACTATTGATATTCTATGTTGAGGGTAGACATTATTTCAAACCTCGCAGATGTGAGTGAAAGATTGGCCCAGATGATTATTATTGATGTTCTATACTGAGGGAAGACACTCTTTCAGATCTCACAGACGTGAGTGAAAGATTGTCCCAGATGATTCATTTTTTATCATAACATTGTTTCTATGCAGATGAAGACTATTGTGGTGGCAGATATTCTTTTAGATCTCACATATGTGAGTGAAAGATTGGCCCAGATGATACAGTTTCTATCATAACATTGTTTCTATGTAGGATGCTCTCAGATGTTTGTTATGAAGACTATATGACAGTAGATGAGGACTACTGTGGTGAATATGTTTCATTGTTCGCAGCTATACATTGTTAATCAAGTACTTTTATGTTACTTGATGTGGTAGTTAACCACTAGATTGTAGTTGTGTACTACTATGAATAGACACAGTTGTGTTCTATCAGTAGATTATTGGAGATGATGATCATTCAGATGAATGATGAACAGAAATTTTCCAGACGGAAAACAATTCAGAGCTTTTACTCCTCTTGTATCACTCTATGGTGAGAGTGACTTATCCAGCATCATATCTAACTACTCATATGAAGTATGGTTTCGAGAGATGATGCAGTTGATGATGATGATGATGATGCTCATGATCTAGTCATGAAGTAGTCTAGATGACTATATTGATGCTACCGAGTAAATGGTATGTTTTGTGCTCAAGTCCATTACCTGTAAATACCTCTCTAGCTAGGAGGGACTGTTAATATTATGGTAGCTATGGGAGGTATTTACCTCTATATGTGAACCTGGCGAGAATAGAAGACTTCAAAAAGCAAGAGAAACCCTAATGAATTGGCTAATAACCCTAGAAGCCTTGTCATCTCAAGAAGATAATTTATATTAGGCTATTAGCCTCCAAGAGAAGAAGTTGGCCAGAAATAATAATAATATACTGAACAAATGCATACCCAGAAGGAGAAGTTGGTCCCAGCAAAACTGGCAGGATTACTATAAATACAGGGCACCAGTTCTCATTTGCAACATCTCAGAATTGCAGTTTTGCAGTTTGGTGCGCACTGCAGTTGCAGTTTGGTGCGCAGGTTTGGAGGAAGAACTGGTGCAGCTACAGCAGCAGTAAGTTCTCAGTTTTGGCTTGAATATCTCTTGGCTAGGGTTTGGGAATATCTTATCAGCTTTTGTGATGCATTATCCTTGGGGATTGATGCGCTACTCTTTGTTTGGCTATCTAGCCTAGGGTTTGCTTCTAAAATAATTCTCAGTCAAGGTTAAGGTGCTCGAAGGGAGGCTTCAGTCTGTGGTTGGGTGACGAGGGTATTGTCAATGGTAAAACAAGCACACCATCTTCTATATTCTAATAGGAATATCGTTGAATCCAAAAAAAGCACATTTCAGAATGCAAGAAGGGAAACTATTGGGGCACATCATCTCGAAGAAGGGTATAAAGATAGATCCCAGCAGCGTAGAAGGAATCCTCAAAATCATCACTCCTTACAGCAAGAAGGAGGTATGGTCCTTCTTGAGAAAGGTGAATTTCTTGAGAAGATTCATCCTGAATCTGGCAGAAATTATAAAACATATCACCAACGTGCTTAGAAATGGAAACGAGATCAAATGGAACCCCGACGCCAAAACATAGTTTGAAGAAATCAAGGTAGCGCTGACCAAAGCTCTCATATTGGCCAGCCCATATTTCAAGAAGGATTTCATATTGTTCTCATTCACCTCGGAGCATACCATTGTTGGCGTACTGTTACAGAAGGACAGCCAGAATTTTGAAAAGCCTATACCCTACCTTAGTCAGACACTGAGAGATTCCCAACTGAGGTATGATATTACGAAGAAACAAGCATATTCCTTAGTGAAATCCCTCAAGGAGTTTAGGACTTACATACTACATTCCCACATTATCGCTTACGTACCCATCAACTTAGTCAAAGACATCCTGACTCAGCTTGACCCTGAGGGAAGAAGAGGTAAGTGGATCACGGTTATGATGGAATATGACCTTGAAATCAAGCCCACAAAGCTGATTAAAGGTCAAGGCCTTGCAAAACTGATGATGTAGTCGAACTACAACATTTTTTGAATAAAATTCATTGTTGATCTATCGGAGAATCCTCAAGAAGAAACAACCCCGCAGGTGTCCCAGAAATTCATCGATTCACCTTGGCATACGGACATCATTTATGTGTTGAAGAATTTGAAAGATCTTCCATGGTTACGTAATACTAAGGCCAGGTTTTTAAAGTTGAAGGATACTAATTTCTACATCTTAGATAACTCTCTATATTGGAAATATCTGGGAGGGATATTGTTGAGTTGCTTACTAGAAGATGACGTGGAATGAGCTATCAGAAAATTCCACAAAAGAAACTGCGGAGGACATCACTACTGGAAAACCACCATGCATTAAATATCAAGGGTGGGTTATTATTGGCCCAACATTTTTGCAGTTGTATATAAAGAAGTCTCCAGTTGCCACGAGAGTCAGATATTCAATGGAAGGAGAAATTTGCAACCCCTGTCACTGAAACCAATCTCAGTCGAAGCGTTGTTCATGCAATGGGGCCTGGAATTTGTAGGAGAGATTCATCTTCCATCCTCGGTGCAGCATAGATGGATACTTATGGCTACAGATTACTTCACAAAATGGATCGAAGCAGTTCCAACGAGGCAGGATACTGACATGGTCATCATTTAGTTTCTGGAGACCAACATCCTGTCTAGGTTCAAGTTCCCTATCAAGATCATCACGGATAACGCAGCTGCATTTAAGTACAATAAAATGGAAAAGTTTTGTAACGATTACAATATAACGCTGGGACATTCTACGTCTTATTACCCATAGGGTAACGGATTGGTGGAATCATCCAAAAAAATCTTAACCAGCATTATTAAAAGGCCCATGCAAGACAACAAGAAGGCCTAGCATAAGAAACTCATCTATGCGCTATGAGATGATAGAGTCACTACCAAAAATTCCATCTCCACATCACCATTCCAAATCATATATGGCACATACGCAATTTTCCCTACCTCGTTGGGATTGCTCGTTAGGAAGTTACTGCAAGAGAAAGAGGTTGATCCAAATGACACTCGGAGAAGGATAAATCATTCGATTCATGCATAGAAGATGAGGGAGAAGGTTTACAACCAATCATAACTTCACCAAGACGGAATGAAGAAAATTTTCAACAAGCACTCCAAACAAGAAGATTTCCATGTGGGCAATCTGGTGCTAAAGTGGGATGCGAGGAATGAAGATAAGGGGAATCATGGTAAATTTGATCATCTTTGGACGAGACCCTGAAGAATCATCATGTACCATAGGAACAACGCATATCTGCTAGAATATATTAATGGAGATCCCACTAGAGGAGGGCCTATAAATGGCAGGTTCCTCAAGCACTATCTGATTCAGTAAGGTCTGTTTAATTTTTCATGTCACTGTAAATGGCCATTTCAATTTTTGTTTTCAAAGAAGGCGTTTCGAGTTAGTATGTCAGTAGAAGATTAAAGCCCGGAGTGAAGGCCCTAAGTTTATGTTGAGTCTGGTTGTAACCATGTCAAAAGGTATAGGATGTGTTTTTGTTTCTGTTGCTTCAAATTCTGGAAGTCAAATAAGGCCCAATGGTCAGGCACTTGGTCTGTTGTTCTTTTCCACCTCACTGGGAGGATAGCATCCTCATTGGAGCCAGTTGTTAGCACCGTCATTTTTCCAGTTAGAGTCAGTCTTAGTCGAGTCATGGTCTATGTGTCAAATCATGTGATCTTAGATACCAAACAATGAATGGGTTGAAGTCAGTAAGTGGTCGATTGGCCCTTGGAGTTGGGAAGGGACATCAAGATCAAAACATGTGTAAGTGGTAAAGGTATTTTCCCAAAGAGTCGAGTCCTGTCAGAAGAAAAGGCTTTACGTGCCAAAGGTCAAGGAAATTTTTTAAATAGGATTCATGGTTGCAAGTGAAATGGCCATCATCAGCTCATTATAAATTCATAAAGGATGAGAAATCATGACGCTCATATCATGTATACTCTAGAGCTCTTATCAACTGTACTTTACACACTCCGAGGTGTACCCGTCACGCGGATGTGTTGCACAAATTTTAGGCCTTCTTAGAAACCTCTAGTCACCATGGTTTCATTGCCCCCTGTCATGATTCCATCTCTCGTTGGTCTAGTTATAAATTATTGTTTCTCTACATGTATTCTATTCACCAACCAAGTTTAAGAACTGTCTGTAATTTTTCCTGCAAGCCCTGAGTTTCTCTCTGCGAGGAAGTTGATTTCAATCAGTTGTGTCACAAACCTAGTTCAATCGATATTAAATCCATTGCGTGTGTAGAAAAAACAAGCATTGCACCATAGGAACATCCCATAAGACCCAGATGTCAGAACATCTTTTGAACAGGTCAGGTGCATGGTATTTTGTAAGAAAATCCAAGGATTCAACATGAAACTAGTGGAACAGTTTGCACTCAGTTTCAATAGGCTTCGTGCAGTGATTGTAAGAAATACATTCTAGGTGACTGAGGAAACTCTTCCAACCGCAATGGAGATCCCTCCATGTGGTGGAAGGTGGTCTAAGGGCATGCCTTTGGACACGTTATGCTACAAGGAATTTATCAAACCAGATTGTTTAAACGGGAAAGTCGAAGTGGGAATTCCAATTCAATATCTACAGGAATCTTTTTGGAAGCTCCTAAGAGAGATTAGGAAATATTTCACCTGTGAAGGAAGGTTTGAAAAAATACACCCACATCACATCACATTGTTGATTCATTTCACAGGAAGGAGACCGTTAAATCTGCCTTTCTTCTTGCACCAAATCCTCCGAGAAATGGTCGACAGTGTCCATGCTAAAGAAAACCAGCCGAAGAAGAAACTAACTCATGTCTCATTAATAAAATTGTTGATAGTTGAGGAGTTGTGACGATTTGGAAAACATTGGGATTCATTTCTACTCACAGTCGGCATCCCCAGGGACCCCAAGGGAGACTCCCCTATACCCACAAGAAAGGTAACATCTCACCATGCAGACGCGGAAGAAGGGAATACATTGGAATCCCTATCCCCCCAGCATCTAATACCCTGAAAAAGGGGAAGAACAAAGAAATCAGGGAAGCCCAAGTCTCGAGCAAGTTGCACGCGAAGTCAGCCACCGAAGAGTTAATCATGCACACCATTCGGCTGGATCCTGTCGAAGTTCCAAGTTGATAAACCTACGGCAAATGGAGAAGGCTAGATATTGATGGCATGGATATTCATGAACCATCGCAACATCTAAAGAAATCACAGATTGCCATTGCTAAGTTGTACCATAAAAATAGAGAGTTGAGATGGAAATTAGCAGAAAAGACCCTTGAAGCATCATCATCACAGGGCCGAGAGGGAAACACGACTTGTCTCAAGAGGCATATCATGGAAGTGCAAGACACAATCATCCAGATGTGTGAAGAATAGAGGATGTCAGAAGAGGGAATTGCAGGGCACTTCAATGAATGTGGACTGGCCATGGAAAATGTCCACACGAGTATAGCCAGTGCACATAAGAGGTTGAAAGGGAACACAGTTTTGCATAGACATGTGATCAATCTAGAAAGGCGCAACTAGTTTCTCGGGAGAATGCTTCAGATATCCAAACTACAGACGAAGCCAGAAGCATGATTGACTGACTCCATTTTTTTTTCTCAACATGGTGCGTATTTTTTCTCCCCGTGTTTTGTTTCCTGTCGAGAAGTATGGACTCTGACAAGTACCCGCATAGAAATTACTCGATGTGAAATGATGGAGACTCACCTATTACCAAGGAAAATTTATGTTGGACACATGACAGTTTGAAGAAAGGCGTTGTCCCCTGACCGGCATTGTCATTTTGGAAACACTTGCGATAGCAAGGGGTTATCCGCCACATGCATGCTCCAACAAATTATCGCGCAGCAGAAATTAAGGTCGTTACAATGGGAGTAAGAGTCTGACAGAGCACTTGATCATCCAGAGAGCCTGTCGAAGGAAATCATCAATACATCACTCCTTAACAATGAAATCTTGTTGATGGTCAAACTGCCATGGCAAAGACGTCGGTTATTGTACGATTGAGTACAGTCAGTTTCTATTTTTAGTAAAGTGTCATACGAAGAGTCATCTAGAAGAGAATTGTCAAATCCTAATTTCTAGGGATAGTAGTTAATGGGTAGGGTAGCCTGAGGGGCACACCCTTGTCTATATATTTCATATTTTCAATGTAAGCCAGGTTGGTTGGAAAAGTAATGTAGACAGTGACTATTGAATGTAGCTTTTCGAACTCGATTGAAGTTTAATGCAAAGGTCTTGAAACTTTGACGAAAAAATTCTAATGGTAGTGGTTTGATGTATTGTAATCTCTCTTTATGTACGTGTTTTCTTGTGTTATTTATATTCATATCTATATTTTGTCTAAATAGGAATGTTATTCAAATATAGAATTCACTACACGGTGTTCTAGATTCCGCCATTTAGATGACTGTGTTTTCTTCCAAGTGAACTTAGAATTCATCTCCAGCAGTTCTCTAAGTTGCTTTGTGTTTTTTTCTCTCACACCACACAACAATTTTAAACTGAAAATTCATTGCCTACTCATCCAGATGGATCTAGGGAATATCAAAGATGTTTCAGAAGTGTCCCAGAATGCACAGAAGCAACCCAGGATGCTCAGAATGGCTTCAGCAGACAACAAAAGGGAAAAAATCAAATTTCCCAAAACTCAACTAAAACAAGATGATCACGAAGCACACGTCGCAAGTGTAATATCCCTCAGTCTAACCCAAATCTAAATATAATCCAAGTATATTTAAGCTAGTGAGTTGTTTAGATGTAATTTTTGTAATACACATTTCATGGCATGGTGTGCGCATATTCTGCGCAGTAAAGGGATGTAATGTGCACATTTCTGAATATCACGCACAGTAAATAAGGTGTGTGCAGCCTTAAAGACAGAGGATACAACATGCATTAAATAAGTGAGTGCAATATTAAGTTCAACGAACCTTTGTGTATATAATATGCATTATAGGCCAGTGAGCCAGTATTATAAGCCAGAATGCTTATGTCTTGGACTTAGGCTAGCGCACCTAGATGTCAAGGGACAATGTGTTTACTTTGTACATGACTCATGATTAATATAAAATACATCACTATGTGCAGACCGACCACGATAAAATATATGGGGGATTGAACTTCACTAGTTAGAGAAAGGGAGGGCCAAAAGTCAAGGGAATATTATATTAATATTTCCCAAAACATAAAGTATGGATAATTTTATCCTAAGTTCTAAAGTTGGGGACAAGTGGACAAAAGTAACTTTTGATATGACAAGTGTCAAGTTGGGGACATGCATTCATATCGTGGGGAAACTTATCTCAGTGGGGATTATTCAGGAGGAAGACCTTACGAATGGAAAAATAGAGAGAGGGGGGGAACCATTAGATTGACCATCGTTTTGACAAAGAGTTCACATTGATTCCCAAAAACACACTCAGTTATCTAGTCAATGACTCCATGACCATTTCACTCATACATTTCGTTATCCTTGAGACAGTCATTCCACCTTTCCGGAAACATGTTTCCTCGTCCCTTTTGGTTGGTGTACCTGGTTAGCTTGGAGTGGGATTCAAGAAGCGGGTTGTCAGGCCCATGAGAAGTTCTTTGGGAGAGAGAATTGTTGGGGATTGATTTTCGTAGGTGCTAAACTGTAGCTACAGCACTCTGAGACTTCTGGTCCAGCCTGTTGTTGAAGCCCTGAAAGGGAAGTGGGGCAGCCGAGGGACTATTGAGCAGAGAAGGGGCACACTTCCTTGGGTGGGATAGGCATGTGGGGAATGAGAGGTTGTAGGTTGTCAGTTGAGTGAGCACCTGAGACAAAGTATTTCTTGTTTTCCATGAGCCTTAGCCTGGATAGGAATCCCTTTACCCTAGGTGGAGTTCAGTCCCAACTCGAAGGTGATTCACTGTTGAGAGTGATGAACAGTGTAATCTATGGTTGGGAGGTTCGTGGACGGTCTGTAAGGAGTTGGTGACAGTATTTCTAAGATAAGTACCAATTATGTGATATATGGATATGTTGTTTTGTTATTTGCATGCCCATGTTACGATTTTATCATATATGTGAATATGATTGCTTGTGTGCTTATGGGTAATTTCTTGTAAATGATGCATATCAGTAATTACTATTGTTTGTAATATAAAAGTTGTGTTACAGAAAGTAATTATTTGTTTATGTTAGATATAAAGCTTCTGCGAGTGTGTTGTATGTATATGTTTTAGTTGCATGTAGTCTAAAGAGTAAATTTAGGTGGCATTGCTTAGTTGACTACTGGGTATGCTATTGTATGTTCCACAGTATGGGAATGAAAGTGTTCCCTAGAGTAGCACGTCCGGCCTCATGGCTGAAAATGTTACCGAGTGTCGCCAAAGCATGAGTGGCTGCTCTAGAGTGGTGTACCCCGGCCTCAGGTTGGTCAAGGGGGTCGTTACAGTATGGTATCAGAGCCTCAGTTCAACACGTAGCTTGGATGGACCAGAAGGGTGCAATCGAAGTGAATATTCATAGAAAAGTAACTTCGAAGTGACCAGAATTAGAGTCATAGAGAGTGTCCTTGGAAAAGGTTTGCATACTAGTGTGCGTGGTAAATTTGGCATCGTACGAGAAACCGTGGTGTGCCAGTGTGCGCTGCAAATTGTGGCGACACGTGGAAGATTATTATGTGTAGATGCACGCACTGAAATTAGCCTTGCGTGGTAAGCACACACATAGTAAGGTGCACATGGGGTGCGCAAGTATTGCTTAACGCATGGGAGTTTTGTTGTTACACACATAAGTATGAGTATAATTTGTTTCGCGACAGTGTCTTGAGTAGTGTGCGCAGATATTTGAGCACGAAGGAGTATGTTAAACTTGACATGGTGCATGCATAGGATGAAAATTCATATGGAATATCAGTGTGCAGTATCGAACTGTACGCAGTGGATATTGGCTCACAACGCTAGAGTAGTGCGTGTAAGTATTCAGTGCGATGAAGAAGAAACGTGCAATAGATTTAGGTGCATGGAGAAGCATTTACCTTGTAATATTTCTATGCACGATAATATAAATGAACAAGTCAATTTAATGTGTGTGAAGTCACTTGGAAGGAGAGGAGTCTGAGTTTAAATTGCATAATAATAAAAGAAAAATAAACACATAACCGCATTGAAGCATTAATTAAAAATAATTTTGAATTTTAATTTCTTCCAATTTAGACAGATGAAAATAAATTATAAGCTTACAAGAAAAATTTATTATAAAAGAAAACAAGGATCATAACATCACCAAATAGAAATTGTAATAAAACAGTTTAAAAATTCGTTTATGTATTTATATAATCATATTAATCACAAAATTACAAAAGGGTGATGACAACAGTTATCCTGTTGTAAAAAGGGTCATTGAAGAACAGGCCTATCATCTCTGGTACTTTTTACCTCCGCTACTGGCTATTCAAAATTCATTGAGATGTGCTATCTTAGTTGAAGACTTACTTCAGCTTAGTGATCTCCACCTTTAAAGAGGTGTCTAACTAGATTGGTTGATTTTCTCCAACGCTTTCGGCTGCTTCAACTGTAGATTCGTCCTTCTTATGTCACTTACTCCTTTTCTGCTTAGAAGCTAGCATGTTGATGACTAAATCCTTTATAGTGGGATTCAGTCTGACTTCCAATCATGAGTCAATAATCATCTTTGTGTGGGACTTAGTTGCTAGAAGGTGTGCGAGGACCCTTTCCTTCTTATTCACAGGAAATCCTAGCACGTTTCTCGAATAACCAGTCTCACTTGACTTAGCTTTGTCCATGTATCTCAGGTTGGGGATACCGAAATGTGTCTTTACAGAGAGCAGAAAGTCGAGCACCTTGAATATTACTATGGTTATGGATATGCAAATATCTTCATACTTGGGGAGTGGTAATAATAGAACTCCATTTATGAAGTGTAGACAGATTACGTACAAAGAGCGTTGGGTTGCCATGCTCAGCCAATCCATTTTGAATGATTAACTTTTGAGTTTGTTACATGGCGGTGTTCAGCAAACGTCACATGGTTGTGAAGTACCGAACGAATGAAACAGGGTGATCTGACTAGCCGTCGCCCACTCCATGAGTGGTGGATTTGACCTATTGAGACACGTGATACCACATCTTGGCAAAAGTGGTTTCAACAATACCACCTTCTTACGCAAGTGTATCTCGGAAGGCACTATGCGTCAGCGTTCTCAATACTTGGGTCTTCTCTAGAATTGTTGTGGTGATAACACCAGGAAACCGGGAGTGATAATTTTGATGTGTATGTTGAATCGAAATGGTGCATATTCTCATGAATTGTTGATTGGTTAGTCTGATTAATTTCGATGGATGCACGTTTTGCAGAATTAACAACTTGGTTAGGATAGACCAATGCAGAGTCCGTAGGAATGGAAGAGGCATAGGAGAATTACAATCATCCAGAGAAGAGCAGAGGGATGGATGTCCATTTGGGCATGGAAGGAATGAACTCCAATGTACATGGAGAAGAAAGGAATGAAGATATGAATATGGCTAAGACCATTAAGAATTTGCAGAAGGATGTCCAAATCCATAAAGCTGATAATGAAAGGCTTATGAAATCCAAAGAGCAGCAGGATGACTTCAACATGAAACTATTGGAAGGTTTGATCAGAATAGAGAAGAAATTGGTTAAGGAGAGTAATTCAAGTAGATCTGAGAGTCACAAATCTTTAGAGGAGAAGAGAGAATTAAAAAGTGCTAGTAGGCATCACCATCATTCCCATAGGCATTCCCATAAGAGAGCAAGTAACAGCTCAAGTCTATCCCCTGCCATAAGGTATAAGAGATCTGGGGTGGATGAGATGCAAGGAGAAATGAACAAAATAAAACCTCCTACATTTGATGGTGAGCGCAAGAAGGATGAAGATGTCGAAACATGGTTGCTATGCATGAGGAAGTATTTTCAATTGCATAATTATTCTTCTCATGCTGAAGGTAGAATCGCTATCTATCAACTCAAAGGAAAGGCCTCCATGTGTTGGGATCAACTTGTGCATGTACAACACATTGTCGAGAAAAGTGTTACTTGGAGAGAATTCAAGAAGTATTTTGAGAAGAAGTACTTGACCAAGAGATACTATGACAAGAAAATGAAAGATTTATTTGAACTCGAGCTTGGAAGTACAACCATAGATGAATATGATAGAAGGTTTCTGGAACTATTGAAATATGTCTCTTTCATTAAGGATGAGACAGTCAAGATTCAATGGTACTTAAGTGGATTTCCATCGTTCATCAGTGACGAAATATAGTATGATGATCCCAAGACATTAGAAAAGACCATAAGGAGAGCTAAATGCTTATATGACCAGTTGAAAGAAAGACCATATTTCCAAAAGGCTTGGGAAGATAATAAGAAATTCAAGATGGATCAGAGGAAGAAGGGATCTAAGCCACCATTCTTCAGAAATAATCCACAATGGCAGAAAACGCATAAGGAAACCAGAGTGATTGACACAGGGATCCAAGGGCCAAGACAACAACCTATGCAATGTTGGGGTTGTAAAGGAGACCATAGGTTTAGAGATTGTCCTCACAAAGGTGAAAAAGGTAAGGTTGTTCACAATGTACAATGAGTCGAGACAGTAGAGGACATGGGAAGAAATGTGCCAAGGATTTATGCAGCCCTAGACAACAAGCAAGCAGAGTATCAGTCCCACATTATTGAAGTGGAAGGTATGATCAACAATCAAACTCTTGTTATTTTAATTGATTCAGGAGCTAGCCATAGTTATATAGACCCAAATATGGTGGAAATTTTTCATTTGTCAAGAAGCAAGCATGGGAAATCCTGGTTGGTGCAACTGGCTACAGATCCAGGAGAAAAGTTAATGAGATGGTTAAGTCTTGCCTCATAGACATGAATGGACTAAATACCAGGGAATATTTGAACATCTTACCCTTAGGTTCCTATGATTGTTTAATTAGGATGGATTGGTTGGACCCACGTCATGCTCTATTGGATTTTCATAACAAAACATTCACTTTCTTGGATGAAGAAGGGAACCAAAGGAAAGTGCAAGGAATTCCTAAGGTAGAAACCGTTAGAGAAATTTCAGCATTACAGCTGAAGAAATGTTATAGAAAAGGATGTCAAATATTTGCAGCTCATATGGAGGAGACACCTAAAGACAAGGTGCAAATTTGGAGGATTATCTAGTTCTGAAAGAATTTGAAGATGTATTCTAGGAAGTACCAAGACTACCCCCAAGGAGAGACATTGATTTCTCTATATATTTGATGTTTGGAGCAGCATCAATATCAAATACTCCTTACAGGATGAGTACACCAGAATTGAAGGAGTTGCAAATGCAACTTGAAGAACTTTTAAAGAAGGGGTATATACGCCCAAGTGTATCACCTTGGCATGCCCCAGTATTTTTGTGAAAAAGAAAGATGGAACGTTAAGATTGTGCATTGACTTCAGACAATTGAATAAAGTGACTGTTAAGAACAAATATCCTTTACCAAGGATTGATAATCTCTTTGATCAATTGAAGGATGCAAGGATATTTTTAAAGATAGATCTCAGATCAGGATACCATTAGGTAAGAATTAAAGAAGAGGATATTAGCAAGACCGCCTTCAGGAAAAGGTATGGTCATTATGAGTTCACATTGTTACCGTTTGGATTGTCAAATGCACCATCTATTTTCATGTGCTTAATGAATGGTGTTTTTCGAGATTATTTGGACAAGTTTGTCATTATCTTTTTGGATGAAATTCTTATATATTCCAAGCCATAGGAAGAGCATGAACATCATTTGAGGATGGTGTTGCAAGTATTAAGGTATCATCAGTTGTATGCCAAATTGAGCAAGTGCTCATTTTATCAAAAACAAATTAATTATTTGGGGCATATCATCTCAAAAGATGGGATAGTAGTGGACCCTGAGAAGGTAGAATCCATTAGAGAATGGTTAGCACCAAAGAATGTGACAGAGGTCATATCTCTCATGGGCCTTGCAGGTTATTACAGGAGATTCATTGGAGGATTCTCAAAGATAGCACACCCAATCACTTCCTTTCAAGGGAAAGGTATGAAATTTTAATGGACGATGGACTGTGAAAGGAGTTTCCAACATTTGAAACAATTATTGACAAGTACTCCAATACTAAGGATTGCAGACCCAAATGAATATTTCATTGTATGCACAGATGCATGTAATGAAGGATTGGGTGGATTCCTCAGTCAAAATGGATTCATGATATGTTATGAATCAAGGAAGTTGAAGGAGCATGAAAGAAACTATGCCACTCATGATTTGGAGTTGGAATCCATAGTGCATGCCCTAAGGAAATGGAGACATTACCTCATGGGAAAAAGGTTTGAGTTAAGAACAAACCACAATGGTTTGAAATATTTATTTGATCATCCAAATCTAAATTCCAGACAAAGCAGATGGTTAGAATTTCTAAGCTAATATAACTTTGATATAAAGCATATCAAACGGAAAGAAAATAAAGTGGTTGATGCACTCAGCAGGAGGGTGCATGAGCTTCATGCTACAGCCATCAGCATGTATCAAACTGATGTTAAAAGAAAATTTCTGGAGGCTGCAAATACAGATATGCAATACAGAGAATTGGTAGCAATGCTACAGCAAGGTAAGACACCACAGAAGATGGATATTTATAAGTTGGGAGTAGATGGAATATTGTTGCACAAGAACAAACAATTTATACCAAATTTCCAGGACTTAAAACGTATAATTATGCATGAGATGCATAATGCTCCTTATGATGGGCACCCTGGATATCAGAAAACCATAACAGAGGTCAAGAGCCAATACTTTTGGCTAGGTATGAAGAGAGAAATTGCAGAATACATCGCTAGGTGTATGGAGTGCCAGAAAGTTAAAACAGAGCATAGGCACCCAGCAAGATTGTTGCAACCTTTGCCCATTCCTAAATGGAAGTGGGAAGTGGTGACAATGGATTTTATTACAAGATTGCCCAAAACAAGAAAGCTACATGATTTGATTATGGTAGCGGTGGACAAGATTACAAAAGCTGCCCATTTTATTCCACTAAAAACTACTCACAAAGAAGCAGATGTTGATGATATTTTCATGAAGGAAGTGGCATGATTGCATGGAATTCCTAAAACGATTGTATATGACAGAGACCCGAAATTCACCTCGAATTTCTGGAAAGGATTGTTCAAAGGATTCAGAATGAATCTAAACTTTATTACAGCTTACCATCCTGAGTCTGATGGGCAGACAGAAAGAGTAAATAGAGTGATAGAAGATATGTTGAGAATGTATGTGATGGACAAACCATCAAAATGGGAAGACTACTTACACTTAGTAGAATTTGCTTATAACAATGGGTATCAGGCATGATTGAAAATGAGGCCATTTGAAGAACTTTACGGAAGAAGGTGCAATACTCCAGTAAGCTAGGATAACCCCACTGATAGAACAGTAGTTGGGCCAAAATTGCTCAAGGAGATGGAGTACCAAATGTTAAAAATAAAGCAGAATTTGAAAGTTGCCCAAGACAGACAGAAAAGTTATGCGGATAAAAATAGAATCCATAGAGAATTCAATGTGGGTGATCATGTTTTCCTGAAAGTGAAAGCTAACAGGACCTCTATGAAGTTGGGAAGTTGCGCCAAGTTAGCATCCAGATTTTGTGGACCATTTGAAATCCTAGAGAGGATTGGTCCAGTTGCTTATATGATTGCATTGTCTGCATCTATGTATGTTCATAATGTCTTCCATGTATCATTGCTAAAGAAATATATGCCCGATGATAATCATGTTATTGATTGGAATGTTATTCAGGTAGAGAAAGAAGGCTCTTTCCAAGTGCATCTGGTGTACATCCTGGATCGAAAAATCAAACAACTTCGAAATCGAGCCATAGGGATTTTAAAGGTCCAATGGACCTAGTACGGACCTGAAGACGCTACTTGGGAGCACGAGGATGCAATGCGGGTGGAATACCCGCATATTTTTTAAGAATTTTGAGAATTGTGTTGTATATGGGTACATGATGCACTGAGGACAGTGTATAAATAAGGGGAGGGGATTGTAATATCCCTCGGTCGAACCCAAATGTAAATATAATCTAAGTATATTTAAGCTAGTAAGTTGTTTAGACGTCATTTTTGTAATACAAATTTCATGGCATGGTGCACGCATATACTTCGTAGTAAAGGGATATAATGTGCACATTTCTAAATATCATGCATAGTAACTTGTTGGAAGATTGGTTGTTGTCATTGATGTCAACCCTAGTCATGGGTTTTGGATCGCAAGATTGATGAAGGTATTTGGACATAAAGGAAAATGCACATGTAGATACAAGACTCATGGATGTATAGTATACATCATGTTGTTTTCGGTGGTATGTGTCACGTCATGTGGATCCTCATGGTTGAGGAGAAATGAATTTTTGAAGATGACAAAGTGAATTGAAGAAGGAAGTACATGTAGGACCTAAAGATAATTAAAGAAAAGAATTACAAAATAAGAAATTGTCAAGTTGGCCCTAATTTTAAAAGGAAGTGACATAAATGGTACAAATAAATATCATTATACATTCATTTGATACACAATTTGAATTTTAGAGGAAATCATAAGTAAAGAAGGCCGGATTTCAAGGGAGGATGAATTCTTTTGGTGATGTGTTCTAAGGTATGTTATTTTCAGGTCATCTTACTATTTTTGCTATAAATTTTTTTCTAGAATGATTCATATGGTGAAATTTCTATGGTATTGAGAATACATATCAAGGTACCTGTGGTAAAAATTTCAGCTCTTGATTCACTATAATGATGGAGATACACTATGTGGAAGACAGGGTTTGTGACCAATCCTGAAGCTAGTCAATAAACAGTTGTTCTGGGTAAAACAATCATAACTTCTTCATCAAGAATCCAAATGACATGGGAAAAATTTCATTGGAAATAGTACGGATGGTAGCTTCTTGTGTGAGATTGTAAGAATCTGATGTTAAATATTGAGCGTGGGGCATTTTGTACAAGTTTGGTCTCCTAAATAAACCAGAATTGATCAAGGTCTACCATTCTCTTAATAACTTCTTTTTGGGGAGGATTCAAGGAGTGAAACTTAGAGGAGTTTCAGAGAATACATTGATTAATATTATCTACTAGATCAGAGTACTCCAATAATTTAAGAATTACATAAATTGAAGAAGTCTCAGGAAGCATTATCAGGTTCTATGTGATGATTAGTTGATGGTGATGATTTAATGTAAAGTTTTATTATCTCTCATATATTCTTGGGTGGAAGGAAGGGGCAAGGATGGAGAGTTCAAATCTCTCTTGATATTGGAGGATTGTATCTTCCTCTTGGAGGTTTAGCCCTCCCTTTACATTTGGAAGTTGTAGCTACCTTTGGAAGTCATTACTTCCCTTGAACAATAACTATTAAGTATTTCTTATATATTGTTCATGGTGTATTGTGGTGTATTGGTGCAACTTTTATACTCTTTTTCATTCCTCATTAGATATAATTGAATGGTTTAAGTATAAGTTGAAAAAAAAATTAAATTGTACTTGATACTGATTCACCCCCCTCTCAGTATCAACATAACTAAGGTGCACGCAGCCTTAAAGACAGAGGATACAGTGCGCAGTAACTAAGTGTGCACAATATTAAGGTCAGTGAACCATTGTGTATATAATATGCATTATAGGTTGGTGAGCCAGTATTATAAGCCAGAATGCTTATGTCTTGGACTTAGGCCAACGCACCTAGATGTCAAGGGCCAATGCGCCTACTTTGTACATGACTCATGATTAATATAAAATACATCATTGTGTGCAAACCGACCACGATAAAAGACATGGGGGACTGAACTTCACCAGTTAGGGAAAGGGAGGGCCAAAAGTCAAGGGAATATTATATTAGCATTTCCCAAAACATAAAGTATGGATAATTTTATCCTAAGTTCTAAATTTGGGGACAAGTGGACAAAAGTAACTTTCGATATGACAAGTGTCAAGTTGGGGACATGCATTCATATCGTGGGGAAACTTAGCTCAGTGGGGATTATTCGGGAGGAAGACCTTACGAACAAAAAAATAGAGAGAGGGGGGGAACCATAAAAATGACCATCATTTTGAAAAAGAGTTCACAATGATTCCCAAAAACACACTCAGTTATCGAGTCAATGATTCCATGACCATTTCATTCATACATTCCGTTATCCTTGAGACAACCATTCCACCTTTCTGGAAACTTGTTTCCCCATCCCTTTTGGTTGGTGTACTTGGTTAGCTTGGAGCGAGATTGAAGAAGCGGGTTGTCAGTCCTGTGAGAATTTCTTTGGGTGAGAGATTTGTTGGGGATTTATTTCTGTAGGTGATAAACTGCAGCTACATCACTTTGAGACTTCTGGTCCGGCCTGTTGCTGAAGCCCTAGAAGGGAAGTGGGGCATCTGAGGTATTGTTGAGAAGAGAAGGGGCACACTTCCTTGGGTGGGACAGGTATGTGGGGAATGAGAGGTTGTAGGTTGTTAGTTGAGTGAGCACCTAAGATGGAGTCTTTCCTGTTGTCCATGAGCCTTAGCCTGGATAGGAATCCCTTTACCCTGGGTGGATTTCAATCCTAGCTCGGGGGTGATTCACTGTTGAGAGTGATGAACAGTGTAATCTGTGGATGGGAAGTTCGTGGACGGTCTATAAGCAGTCAGTTACAGTATTTCTAAGATAAGTACCAATTGTGTGATATATGGATATGTTGTTTTGTTATTTACATTCCCATGTTACGATTTTATCATATATGTGAATATGATTGCTTGTGTGCTTATGGGTAATTTCTTGTAAATGATGCATATCGGTAATTACTATTATTTGTAATATAAAATTCATGTTACAGAAAGTAATTGTTTGTTTATGTTATATGTAAATCTTTTGGGAGCGTGTTGTATGTATATGTTTTAGTTGCATGTCGTTTAAAGAGTAAATTTAGGTGGCATTGCTTAGTTGACTATTGGGTATGCTACTGTATGTTCTGCAGTATGGGAACGAAAGTGTTCCCTAGAGTAGCATGTCTAGCCTCATGGCTGGAAATGGTACTGACTGTCATAAGAGAATGAGTGGTTTCTCTGGAGTGGCATACCTCGGCCTCAAGTTGGTTGAGGGGATCGTTACAATAAGCTTTCCAATGATGCAAATAGCTCGTCAAACAAAATTACGGATCAAAATTTATAAGTGGTCAAAGTTCTGGTCAACCTAGCCCAATCAGCATCCATATTGTTGACGTCAGCATATATATGAATGACGTCAGCATCCGTACAGCCTACATGTAAAGCACAGAGAGTGACATGTGTCATGATGACATCAGCATGCCATGTGGCAACACCAAAAGTTGTCACATGTCACTCAGATTTGATATTTTCAGGGCTCCACATGGACGAGTATAAATGTGCCACAAGGCACCCCCAGGTGATGCCACATGGCACCACCTAGAATGTGCCACATGTCTAGGATGACATGGAGGTGCCCGGTACATAGGTGGCATCATCATCCAACTGGACGAATCAGAGGCTTCCACGTGGCCCAATGGGGACGCACCATGTGGCACCCCTGAAATTCCCAAGGAGGGCCCATGAATGAATAATTAAAAAAATGATATTAACATAACTACGCCATATCTGGCGGTAGTTCTACTGTATATAGCAGATCCGCTATATTTAACCACTGTTAAATTGCCTGCCAAATTTAACTGGGCGTGTGCCAAAACAATTTTAACGGTTCACCAAAATGGGAAGGCCTGTGGGATTTGACCCCGGGACCTCTGCCAACCAAGTTCTAAACTTATCTCTGCTAACCACTCAGCCAATGAACTGAGTTATTGCATAACCGTCTAGATTTTATATAATAAGGGGTTTTGGGCCAAGTTCGGGGGACGAAGAGGCAAAAGACTCTGAGCATGAGAGTAGAGCATGCTCGTACAGCCTGGTATGGACTGTACGGACCTAGTACAGATCTGTATTGACTGTATAGACCTAGTATGGAATTGGCATGCAAATCAAGGCAAGGTTGCCTCTTGGGTCCGAAAGTGCCTGACTCAGATCGAGGCGTGGAGACAATAATTGTTAGGTAAAATGATGTCACGAACACAGCGGTGGTGTTATTTTTCTGATATGAGCAAAACTTCAGTAGCTTAATTCCAGAATGAGTCATTTATTGCAAAGGTAGTGGCACAATAATTGAGGTAGATGTGTCTCTTGGGCCTGAAAGTGTATGACTCAGATGGAGACGACTTGGCCGTCATTTTTGGGTAATTCGACAATGCAAATTCAATGATGAGGTTTTTTTTTTTGCAGAAGAGATTCAAATCAACAAGCTAAGCTATGGAGAAGCCAATGTAAGAATTCTTTAATTTTGTTGTTTTGTCATTAAATATTGCAGCATAGCATGTGTGTTATAGGTCTGATGGAGCAGAGAGAATCTGCAGCAAGGTGGCAAGATCATCTTATTCTTTCTATCTATTTATTTATTATCTTCTTTCACATCAAATCAATCAGTTATATGTGACAGAGAAATTGTGTCACTTGCATGACAAGTGGTCAATGAAGCAGTTCTGATTCTCGTGGG
>JZKD02S1733095.1:422968-449207 GCA_000966675.3 Picea glauca
AGATGATTTGTCACATCCAGTCACCTGTTGAATCAGAAGAGGTTGTGAAAGCACCTCGCCAACGGCCTACCCCATAAATTCCGCATGCAGTTGTACTGAGTCATCAAACAGTTTTTTATTAGTTAATGTAGTTAGGCTAAAAATAGAATGAGCATGTCCTGGTCAGTTATGACAGGAACGTTTGTAATTTGCATTATAAATACTTCAACTCTCAAAGTATTGGAGGTGGTTGATTCGCACACCCTATTGCTATCAAACTGTATAATTTTTTAGGAGATCCGCCATTAATAAAAAAGAGGCATTTTATAGGATTCTTGCGTATGTTCACTGGTGATGTTGATTTTCTAAGTTAAATGTTTTTCTTTCTCTGTAATCATTTTGTTTTCTGGAACTAATCTTTATGAATAGCGTAATGTTGCAGGATTTATCTTGGATACCCTATTTCCAATTCTAAGGATTTTAATGTTTATCTTCTAATACCTTCAATTAAGAAATTCTTAACTGTTTGTTAGTTGAAGTTATTTTTCTTATCTTTTCTTATGTCCATCATTTTAATTACTAAAGATCCAGTGAATGTATTATCTCACCCTGTGAAGTTCTTTTTCGGCATTTTTGGTTGTATCTGTTATTTGATTAAACACAGACCCCATAGACCAACGGATGTGTAGACTGTCTCAACCAATTTATAAACCACTTTTACAACAAAACATACTTGTGCATTTACCTAGCCTAATATCTAAACTAAAAACAAAGCTAAATCATATAGAGAGATCCCTCTCTGAAGATGGAAGGGCTAGATCCCAGCTTTAAAAGCGGTTGGATAAAGTTACCTTTGTGGATTTCTTCTTTGTCAACCTCTTGGAAATTTATAGAGTGCTAACAGGATCAACAAAATCAATTGGATCAATTTGATCAATCTCCATGTGAGATCCTCTAGATCTCTTTAAAGGATACCTCCTCCTCAAAGGTGACATCTATGCTCACCTCAATCTGTCTCTGACTAGGTATGTAGATCTGATATTCCTTTGAAGACTCATTGTACCCCACAAATGTACCCTTTCTTCCTGAAGGGTCTATCTTGAGCATTTTTTCCTTGGGTACATGAATGTATACTGGACACCCGAATATCCTGAAGTGTCCAACCTCAAGATTCACCTCGGTGAAGGACTCCTTGAGCATCATGTTCCTCAAAGTCTTATGAGGAATTATTTTTTGAACATACATTACATTCATGGATTCCTTCTCCCAGAGAAGCATGGGTAAAGGTTGATCATGTTAAGTCGTCTTGGACCATACTTGATATATCAAAGTTCCCTCATGAAACCAATGTCTCGGGAAGATGAAAAACATCAACACTCCCTCTATAGCTAGAGGTGAATCCTCTGTCTCTTATCCCCATGAAATTGAGGGTAGCTCTTCCTCCTTTTCTGCAGGTAACTCAATATATTCTCCCTCTGGATTTAGTAATGCATCCCTCTTTGGGAATGCCTCTACATACATTGGAACTATTTTCGTGCCTTCTTCCTCAACATCTCATGGCTCGACTCATGTACTAGGAATGCTACACCTACTCCCTATGAGTCTCATAATATGTTTTCCTCCTCTACTGGATCTACCATAGTTGTGCTACAGTCAGTATTGACTCATTGTATCCATGATCATTGGAACTGTATCTATTATTTGCCATGGTCCCGTCCTGGTAGGTACATTGCTCCTAGAGACTTCTTGTCTCTGAGCATCATGTTTGGAAATGTATCTTCTTGATATAATGTTGGAAGGTATTTCCCTCCATGTCTTCTTCCTGTGACTTTCATTGTGGATCCTTCTCAAATCTATTACATCTTACCTTCATGGAACAAGAAACAAGAACAACAAAAAGCATCTCCTAGAGGAGATCAATTTATCTTGTGCACAACTATATAGAGTGACCCTCCAAATAATATGTCTTCTACTATGACCAACACACATCCATCATATACTCGATGACATATGGATACCAACACATATCCATCATATACTCTATGGAATACGGCTACCAACACACATCCATCATATACTCAATGTCATACGACTAACCTTGTTGATTTTCTAGTGTTAAATTAAACAAGCACAATTTTCCACAAGTGGTAATTACTTCCAATGATATACGATATTACTTTAGTAAACACTAGAACATCAGTAAGTAACTCAGAAAATTCAACTTCTTAGTCTCTTCCTTAGATCACTTATCCCACGTGTGAGAGAGAAAAATTGCGTTTGTCTATTGTTGTGTATTTCAAGTGTCTTTTTATAGTAATATTAGATTGATCCAAAAAAAGACATGTCTCTTTGATAAATTAAATTTAAAATTAAATTCAATTTTATTTCTTATAAATAGTTGGAGAATACCTCTGTAACTAACCAAAGATTAATTTGGTTATAATCAATCGACATAGCATTTGCCTTTGTTAAATTGTTCCTCCATAATTCATGTGATTATTTGCATAAATATAGGTAGAAGTAAATATGCATTACATTCCTCATATTTAGGTAATTAGACATTTTTACTAGAAACTAATGCCCACCATAATTTATGGAATTCTTTCTATAATTTAGGTAGTAGTAAAATATTAAATATGGTATACATAGATATTTTAACAACCCCATAAATTTAACACTCCCAACATTTTACTCTACTCTCATTTTCCTGAGCCCTCCTGTGAAGGATTCAAGCCCAGTCTCACTCTAGTGTCATGTTGTTTTTCTTCATATGAGATATAATCGATATATTATTACAATGATGAGTGTTCCATATATAGGGAACATATGGTGACCATCCATGAAAGGATGTGTCCCTTAAATAATCAATAATTATTTATTATTATCATTTACTTATTATATATGATTGTTATCACTGAAATTTCGTCTGCAATATGGTACGCCAATGGTTATAGAAATACAGCAATTCCAAACAACTATTAGTTCACCTGCACCACCAAAAATTCATTTATAAGAGGCAAAAACTATACAACTAGAAAAAAATTGACATGCACTAACTCACTAAAGGAAGCATGTGCACAGTGTGCGGGCCAAAGAAGCTCATAGAGCACACAATGCACCATATGTGCAACTGTGTATGAGAAAAGCCATGCACTCCTGTAAACAACACATTTATGGTTCTTGTCAGACCCTCAACCACTTATGGACCAGCTCCCAACTTGATTTGACCCTCAGATATGAGCTAAATCTGAATGGGGGTTGGTAAAGGCCCAAAGGGTGCCCTAAAGGGCCCCTTGTTCACACCAAGAACTAGTTGAATATTTCCTTGAATACATGCTATAAATGGAGGCCATGGATGAACTAAGAATTTAATATTTTCATAGTATTGTTATGTTGCCTCAATCCTCCCTTGAGAATCATATTTTATCCTTGGAGCATTCTAGCAACATTCCAATAGGCCATTACACTCACCTCTTGAGGGAATAGGCATTGATTTCTTCATCAATTGCTTTCTTTTCTACCATTGTAATAAGAGCTCTCCATTAGGGAACTCAAGATCCCTCCAAAGGAATAATATGGGACTCATAATTCCTCCTTTCTCTATGGTTTTTTTCCAACTAATATATTAATCCATTGGTGGCATAATCTTGGTCATTGGTTGATTGTTTTTGGTTCAAAGTTCCCTATGCATTTTAGTTTTATTTCCTTACTTGTTTTTAGTTTGTTTACTTGTTTATTTCATGTGCTTGGATGGTATAACTCATGAACTAACCTATTTCTTGTCTAGCAGGCCCAACTAAACATGCAAGTGCCCTTGTTTTTCTCACCCAAGTGACGAAACGAACACAACAGATTAGCGACCATACTAGGGATAAGGTATCAATTTCCTCCCTATTTGGGCTTTGAGAGAACTTATTTTTTACCCATTTTCCTTAAAAGTGCCAAAACTAGCCTATCCTTATCTGTCAAGAGCTAAGTTTGGAGCTGGAGGAGTAGAATTTCACTCAAAATCCCCCCCCCGCGCGACGCGTATCAGAACGTGCACGAGTATTTCAGCCCACAGACGTCCACTCAGCACACTGTGCGCCCAAAGTACTTTTTTTCTTTTCACACTGTGCACCAAAAGGTATTATGTTCTCTATGCATTGTGCACCCTCTGCGCATCTGTCTAAATTGTAACCCACGCACCTTTACAAAGTTTCAAAATTGTAAGAGTTTTTGTGATGATTTGAAGATCCCTAGCCTTCAAAATATTTATGTCATGCAATTTGTAAATGAACTCCACTTAGATTCATTTCCCATATGAAAGGTTAGTCAAACGTAGGCACTTAGGGGGTAAAAAGAACCATATTTATCCTATTTTTCTTTGGTTTCCACATGGATGGCTTGTTTGGTTTGTAAAATTTAAGTTGATATTGTTTGCTATCACATATAAAAACACTTGCATTGGGACCAGAAATCAAGTTTAATCATTGAGTATGCTCTTCTCTAACACGATAGAGTGATATTGATAATCACAAAGGTGGTTAAGGGGACATTTCATCTCCCTTAATAAAATATTTAGGAGAGGACAAAGCCTCCCTAGGGCTCCTCTTAGTTTCTTTTTGAAATCATCTTAAATTTTGAAGGGCCCATACATGCCCACATGTTGCAAACTTAGGATAGTTTCTTGAAATTGCTTTCTTAGTTTACATCACTAGGAGAGTTTAAAAGATCAAAGTAACGGGCCCATACATGCCCACATGCTTGCAATCTAGGATAGTTTTTCAAGCTTTCTTAGGTAACAAATATTTTTAAGGACCACAGGAATTCCACATGTTTAAAATTCACACCTAAATTATTAAAAATTGGCACATTTTTTCACTTTCTCACACACGAAGTCACTCCTCACTCACATAATTTCCATGTTGAATCGTGGAGGTTGAAGTAGGTATTCTCCAAAGGAATTCTAAAATGTCCTACTATTTCTTGAAGAAATTATCCACACCCACTTAATACCAACAATATTGGTTCACACCCCCAATCTCTCAGCCCACCACATCTAAAAAAATTCTAAAAACTCACTAAGTTTTCCTCCACATGAGGTGCAAAAGAAAAAAATTTAGTCTAGGTAGGATCTCGGGGGTAGGCATCCAAATAACCCCCCATTATCTAGTACTCACATTTTCAAATATTAGAAGTTGACAAATAGGGAAATTTAAAATCCTCCAAGTAAAGTGCTCCTACACCATAAGGCAGGGAGACACCCATGAAGGGTTGAAGGCCGAGGTATGGTTGTTCTGTGCATCCCCCCTTGAGTCACCCAACTCTTGGAAGGGATCTATCCCATGACCCATTTCTGAGGCCATAAATCTCAATGTCACATTTTGACTGAGGTACCTAGTGAACAAATTTAGGACATCTACCCTGGTGGGAATTGTGGGCTGCAATTGCACCTTGATCAGATTTTGTGTGGCTATTGAGAAATATCGCCATCACTTTCACCAGCACTTTCGGGATATGCACCCTCTACCCCTCGTTATAACTGATTATTTCATCATTCACTAGTTCCTCTTTCGTTGGCTTCAAACCCCATTGTTGAGTTCTCTTGGAAGGTCTAGTGCTATTTGAGAGGAAGTATGATATGTCTATTGGGACACGAGCATTTGTTTTATTTGTTCTCCCATGTGGAAAAAATCCACCTACCTATATGTATGGTTATTTACAATTTATTTATGTAAGATGCTCATTTGATTACATGTGATTGTAAGATATATTGCGAAGGTCCAAAATTATACAAAGTATCTTGTTCATTTATTGCTCTCATCACCATTTTCACACATTCACTTTTCATATGCTTGCAGAATCTACCTCATATTCTAGGGGACCCACATAACCCCCGTCGTTCCAGACGCTTGTAGAATCTCCTTTTTATTCTAGGAGGATTTCCTAGTATTGCCAACTCACCGGCTCAACCATATCACACCCCTGTGAGTGCCACTATTTTTGGATCATCTTTTCTTGGTTTCACTTTACTTGAGTCCAATTCCCAAAGTCATCTATCCACTAGCTCTCCTTCACAAGGAGGCGGGGGACAAACTTCTTCTCAAGGGAGAATAACAACCCCACCAAATCCCCCTCAAGGGTCAGGACCACTACCTGCTCACACAATGGCTGGAACTAATCCTCCACCACCACCCCCCATGCCATATTTGGTGTCTCTCAACATTCCTTATTTGAGTAAACTCACAAATGATCCTATATTACATGACCCCACATGGCCCAATATGTCAACCAAATTACCTTCAGACATTCCCAAATTTGAAGGAAAGTCAGGGGAAGATCCTGCCAACCATGTCATAACCTTCCACTTATGGTGCTCTTCAAACAACATCATGGATGACTCCATCCTCTTAAGTCTATTTCAATGCACACTCATTGCCCCATAATCCAAATGGTATGTGGACAAAAAATCAAGGTCCCATGTGACTTTTGAATCCTTGGTCAAAGCATTCTTGGCCTTCTTTCAACTACCAGTCTGTCATGACACTGGTCTAGAACTTCTCTTTGAGTTCAAACAAACCTCAGCTATGCATATTTCCGACCACATTCACGAATGGCGTTGGTGACATATTTTATGTAAAGAAGAAACTACCAAAAAAAAATGTCTCGATTAGTTTCTGAAATCACTCATATCAATACTTTCCAAATATGTGGCATCCCCTTCCCCTAATATAAAGAGGAAGCCATCAGCAAGTCTCAACAATATGACCTCATTTATGCTTAGTCAGCTTACTTATACACGGTAATATCTTATGCACTATGACCCGCACCATTTTTCCAGGACAACCTGGGACGTCTCATGCGGTGGACATGTTGATTAGTACCACAACACACCACAACCTGTACATCCAACCACCACCTATGTATGGTACACCCCAATATCCATCGATATATAGAGGACCATATTACTACCCTCCTTCCCTTACCAATAGCCATATCCTGTTGCTCTCCCTCCACCCATGAGTGGACCCTTATCGGCACCCATCATGCGCTTGGATTCTTAACCAATTTTAGGTTCCCCCTCCCCCTCACAATATAACTTGCATACTAGTGAAAGTGCTTCGCCTTCCTACATGCCCTATGGATTGTTTCCACAAAACAATCCTTATTTTCCATTAACTGGTCCTCCACAGGTTATTGGTCCACCACATGGACAACCACATGTCAGTGTTAACTTTATTCATCCCTCTCCCATTCAACAATTTCATAATTTTGAATAGTTGAATACGAAAACTCCATCCCATCAGTTGAATAATGCCAAGAATAAAAGAAAAAACCAAAACAATAATAACCTAGGACCAAGAGTAAATAACCCCCAACAAAACCAACCTACAGGAGGAAACCAGAATCAGGGTAACCAGAACCCCCAAGGGGACAATAACAACAAATGCTAAGGGAGGAACAACAACAAAAACCTCTGGAAAAACTTTTCTTTCTCTCTTTGCGGTGAGCATGGACATTACACTCACCATTTCCCCCAAACTTCTAACTTCAAATGGATGAAAGAATCCATGAACATGCCATGTCCTCCAGCATCGCTTTCCCCTCAGCAAGCCCTACAACAGTATTTGAAACAACCACCCCCGGTCATGTTGCAAAACCCTATTCCAAACCAAGGTGTGATGAATACCCAATAGGATGTACAACCTTCCCCACCCCAAATGGGACAATATCAAATCCCTGGAAATCCGATGGATCACAATATCCTCCTCACTAGCGAAGAAGAAATTCTTCTGCAAACGTGTGGTTGTCACTAAAGCGTGCCCCTTGAATCTACTCCCATCACTCCAGAATCAGCTCCAAATACAACCAGACAACCCTTGATGATTACACTCCCTAACACTGAACCCACCATTTGTATCCCTTGCATTCCATTCTGACAGAATGTCAACAACCCTCATGCTAGGGCAGTACACAATTACAGTCTAGTTGATGACTTGGCACAATCTCTTGCAACCATGTATGTATTGGAAGTCCTCCAAACCTATCCAACTCAACAAAAATCCTTACTTTTCTCCTTGGGGGCAGTTGACCCAGCTGATACTAGACTCGTCACATTTTATCTAGATAGTGGGGAACCTCGTCTCCCCACTTTGGTAGCTTTCCATATACCATTCAAGATTTGAAACATCATGGTTAATCGATGTATCATTAATGAAGGTGCATCCAAATGAATCATGTCCAAAACTGTATGGAAAAAACTTGGCTCCCTATATCTAGTACCATCTGCCATCACTTTAAGATCTTATGATGGTCGACCATCCTCCCCTGAAGGGCTCTGTCAAAATGTCCTTATGGAACTCGAGGGCAAAGCCATCCTTATCAACATTGAGGTTATCGACGCCCCACTCAATTAAAACATATTTTTTGGACGTATTTACATGTACACTATGAAGGCAGTGGCCTCTTTTGTGTTTCAAACGATGATGTTCTCCCACAACAGGAAGATCATCACCATCGACCAAGTTTCACATTACAAGCCTAACCACTCCGCCAACATCGATAACATCATACCTCTTGTCCACACTAGTTCCAACATTTATCCACTCATGGATATGGGCCCTAGAATTTTCAAGGACCCATCCTTGTTGGGGGCATACCATGGAGCACCACCTCTCATACACCCTTCAGCACAAGTGTGTGTCGTATCTTCTAATGGAACTGGCGCTGGAGACACCATCCCTCCCACTAAGGCCTCTCCCCACCTCAACATCCCACTAGTGGAATAAATTCTACCTCAGGGATTACCTGAGAACCCTACCACACCACTTATCCCTGATTTCTCCCTCCCCCAGGGGAAAATCCCTATTTGGAAGACAATGCTCCAAGCCATCACCCAAATTCCCTTCTTCTACTCCCCACCAGATGTACAAGCATTTCAAGTATCCAAGACACTTACCCTTCCCAACATGGTACTCTCCATACCTACATAGTATCTTCACCCTCCCGCGATGGTTTCTTGACCATCCCTCCCTCCTCGGTCAGAAGGAATCCTGATGTAGATTCTATTACTCACTTCAACCATGCCACCCTCACCCCCAATCACTAGCACCACTACTATAGCTAGGGGAAGATGGAATAAGAAAGAGCACATTTTCCACTTCCTCCCTGAGTTCAACCTCCTTGCTCACTCTATGAAAGAGAGGGATACCCCACTAATAGATGTCCTTCTCTTCCTCAATTATGCAATCTGATTCAACTCCCTCAAGAAGCCACATCACTTGCAGCATCACCAAGAACATCCACTACTACTACAGCATCCTCCACTATAGTCAGTAAAGGGTTGCAAACCAAATTCGCTTGTGCCATATGTTTTGAATATGGCCACTACACTCATCATTTCCCAACACTAACTCATTTTCTCCAGACGCTAATAGAAGCATGCCAAACTTTTCAACAATATCCCTCTCCATCACCACTTTTGGGTACTCACATCACCAACATTCATTATGTCTCTACCTCAGTTCCTAAGTGGATGGTATGCTCGTGTGCTCTTTGTGACTAACTTTCTCACTTCACATACCGGTGTCCTTTGATTGTGGCATACCGAAGTCGTCATTCAACCCCTATTCAACCACATCTGACCACCTCACCACTGGTATTTCCCTCTCTAGATACTATCAACATCACCTCCCCTGAACCTGAGTCACTTCCCACCCCTCCATGGTTCATCGATAAACTGACTGAGGATATTCCCCCAAATCCTCCCAATTCTTCAGTTCATTTCCTACAGGAAATATTACCCCCTACCACAGTTTCTCACCCACGGTGTCTAGACATTTGTTTTATGTCAAGCAATCCATCGCACCATGGTTGTGATATTCCCCCTACATCTTCACCACATGAGGAAAATAACACCTACCCATTGATGGTTCCCCCTGTCACCTCCCAGGATCCACTATATTCCTGCATTTTCCATTATGACGAAGACATCTTGGAGGAACTAACTACCCCTGATTTCCCTTGGAATATGCTCCATCATCGAGCACTTTTACTCTCACAAGAGGTCTTTCACCCACCTGATCGGTAGCCCCAAGCTCCCTTAATCTTCCAAAACACCTCACAGCACTCTCACCAGATCACCAATACTGTCAGTGCAAATGAGGTGTCATTGTGGGCCCACCATCCATATATAGGCCCTTTTCCCAACTTCCACACTCAATTACAAGATCCCAGAGCCTCTATTTCCCAATCTGTCTTCAACCATGGGATCAGGTTCTCGCCATCTACACGGTCACATTCCATGGGTTGCCATATGACCTTGGCCCTGAGAAATCATTTTTATCACATCACGTCCAGGTACACATGCTCCTGTTCAAAATTATCAAATAACTGTTATATGTTCTTTATATTTAGATATTGTTCATGTCAGGTATTTAATTTTTAATATGTGAAAGTACTTGATCATCACAAACTAGTGCAGCCCCTTCAGGTATATGATTGTCATTGGCATGTAATTATTCCCTCTGAATATCAATTGCATCTCCCAGTCACATCCACCTACATTCACCTTTAGGGTCCCTACATCCATCTTTGCAGTATTGTCACCTCCGTTGCATTTTGGTACTATCACCTGATAGCACTTTCCCCCACATGAATTCTCCCATTCACAGTTCCCTTTGGTACTTTGACACTCATGTTTATTTCACCCCCTAGGGATGGGAGTCCCGATAGTCTTACACATTTTCAAGAATAAGCCACATACTCCTTCTCATCATTTTTCTAGATTTATCCATGGACTCCCAGGTTATCTCATATCGATTCTATTTTGACTGCACCTTCGTAGTATCATTAACCCTCCATTTCATCCACAATCATTTTTCCCATCTGCAAATTTCCCTCCATTCATTTACCTCATACAGAAACCCACCCACGGGGCCCCCACCCTCCATCGGTTCTTCACGCAACTTGTGCCTTCACCATCCAAGCCATCTTGCACTGGGGCACCCATTTTTGTATCTGTACACTCATCCCAAATTAATCTTTATTTATTGGTAATTGTAAAAATCATTTGTTTCCATCATTTGCTTAGCGTTTTGTTGTCACCCTTGATGACCTTATTTTTTTCTGGCAAAGCAACCCATGTCGCCCTTGGTTGGGGCATTCACTATCCTTTACTCATTCTGACATCATTCTTAAACCTCGAGTATCCCACGGTCCATGTACCCTTGATATCTGAGTTTGTACACTTTTTCATGCCTCCGAAACAATTTAATCCCATGTCTAGTCGTCCCACTAACACTAGATACAGTTTCAAGGTTGTTTCCAATCATCCTTCAAACATACCCCCAACCAAGGGAAGTCTTGAATCTCACCACATCTTGACTTCTCCCATGTTCCCTATCAGTTCCTGATCTTATTTTTGTGGATTTCATGAAGCCCTTTGCTTCTTGGAGTCATGTCTCCCTTTCTGTCTACATCAGCATAGTTTCTAGAAGGGAGACAATATATTGAATCTCATTACCTTTACAATGAGGAGTCTTGGACAGCACCATCATTTATCTTCGATTTCGTTGAACCCCATACACATTCGACTTCAGTAAAATCTCATGTTACGGTGGGTCTTACTATGCGACTATTGCAGTTGTTTTATACCAGTCAAAGACCTATGAATTTGTTAGGCCATCAATGCCTACGAGTCATCGACACTTATTACAGGCATCCTTTCTTCTTTTCAAATTATTATCAAACTACCCTAGAGGTTGTTGTAGTTATCTACATCAGCATACAACTTCAGTTATTGTCTTACCTTTTGAGTTACATGACACAAGCATGGGGCATGCCCACCTCATTTGTATATAGATTTTATTTTTTTCCCTAGAGAAAGGTTTGGGTCCCACAGTTTCCTCTCTCCCTCCAGTGAATCACTCTTGCAATTCTTATCATCACTCTTCATTACAATGGTACTCTCAATAGAAGAAACATTGATGCATTTTGGATATACATATGCTCCTAACCTCACACATTAGGGGGCATCTGTTATCACTGAAATTTCATTCGCAACATGGCATGCAAATGGTTACATAAATACAGCAATTCCAAACAACTATTAGTTCACCTTCAACACCAAAAATGCATTTCCAAGAGGCAAAAACTACACAACTGGGAAAAAATTGACATGTGCTAACTCACTAAAGGAAACATGCACACAGTGCATGGGCCAAAGAAGCACGTAGATCACACAATGCGCCATATGCACAAGTGTGTACGAGAAAAGTCGTGCACTTCTATAAACGGCACATTTATGGTTCTTGTCGGCCCCTCAACCACTTATGGACCAGCTCCCAACTTGATTTAACCCTCAAATATGAGATGAATCTGAATGGGGGGTTGGTCAAGGACCAAAGGGTACCCCAAAGGGCCCCTTGTTCACACCAAGAACTAGTTGAATATTTCCTTGAAGACATGCTATAAATGGAGGTCATGGGTGCACTAAGAATTTAAGATTTTCATAGTGTTGTTATGCTGCCTCAATCCTCTCTTAAGAATCCTCTTTTCTCCTTGGATCAATCTAGAAACATTCCAATAGGCCATTCCACTCACCTCTTGAGGGAATAGGCATTGATTTCTTCATCATTTTCTTTCTTTTCTACCACTGTAAGAAGAGCTCTCCATTAGGGAACTCAAGATCCCTCCCAAGGAGGAAGAGGGGACTCATAAGTCCTCCTTTCTCTATGGTGTTTTTCCAACTAACATAGTTATCCATTGGTGGCATAATCTTGGTCATTGGTTGATTGTTTTTGGTTCAAAGTTTCTTATGCATTCTAGTTTTATTTCCTTAGTTTTGTTTAGTTTGTTTACTTTTTTATTTCATGTGCTTGGATTGTCTAACTCATGCAGTCTTGTCTAGTAGGCCCAACTAGACATGCAAGTGCCCTTGTTTTTCTTACCCAAGTGACGAAACGGACAAAACAATGTTATTTAATAATCAATAATTATATTATTAATTATTATTCTAAGATAATGTCTTCCCGATGTTGTCCAAACATCAACAATTTAGGCCTTTGATCCCTTGTTATCTAGAATGCACTTTCATTGGATGAAATAAGTTGAGACCGTCAATATTGGATCTATATCATTGGTTTGATTGTGTCTGTTTATTTTTCATTTCAAACCCTATTTTCTCCTATTGTGCCTACATAAATATGTAAAAGTGATGTAGTATATAGGGTATCGAACCTAAACTAATGACTCAATGATAGGGAAAAATTGAAGTGAATGGAACTAAAACATAACCAATGTGAACCATTTAAATAGGAAAAAACAGCTACAAGATCTACATTCTCTATCTATATCAGCAAAGAGGCTACATAGAGACAACATTGTGGGGTAGATCCCTCTGACACATAGGTGGGGTTGGTCTCTCCTTGTTCTAGTCTTCTCCTCTAGGCACTGTCATTATTGTCAAGTGTCGATCCAATTTAAATGTCAGTGGGTTTCCCTTGTTCGCATTCATACAGGAAGGTGGGGTTGATCTCCTCTGCACACTCTCCTCACTAGAAGGTGGTGTTGAACAATGCAGTTTTCAACTGGTTTGGGAGATGGTTTATTCACTCAGGGTTTGGCGCCATAGTGTTTTTTATGTTTGAAATGTATATTTTTTATTTTTATTTGTTTGTAATGTAATTTACTCATATTTGTATTTAATATGTGTTTTATTGTTATATGTAAGGGTAAAGGGTTGAAGTGTAGGTAGGTTCATATGCATGGAGGGTGAGAGGGAGAGAACTGGATGGAGGGAGAGAGCCATCTATTTCATTTTTAACAACACTATAAGCACATGCCTCGGTTTTCCCTTCCACCTGAAATATGTATACGTGATTCATTCCATTCATGAATTTTCTCATAAGTTAGAGGGATAAGGGGGATAAGTCAAGTACAAAACATTTGTAGGCATTTCCTCATCTTATTCCTCTAACACATCTTATTTGTTTGTTATCACATTTATTTGCAAGGGGGGAGGGGGCGGGGGTTGTGTTGTTTTCCTCAAAAGTTAGCTCTTTGTGAAATAATTAAAGAAAGTAGGCAAAAAACCCACATTCAGATTATATCCTAAGTCGGAGGTGCGATGTGATGTTTTGGTGCGACATGATAAGACGCGCACAAATCTGGGCGGTCAAGAGCTAAGTTCCTCGGATCAACAATCGAGGGCCACATCGAGGCCTCAACATGTGCACACGATAAAAAATGTAGGGCAGGCTGAGGAAAATAGCCATGGTTTATGAAGGTGCTACGTGTCGAACAAAGACACACATTGGGCCCAAAAGTGGGGAGGTTCCAAACCACTTTTTGTAGCCCTGATATGCACTTGTGCACATAGTGCCCTATCCTAGGCCGATAAGTGGTCGCCCCTCATTACTTCCACTCCCACCATATATCTTCCACTCATTGTCCCATCGGTACCTGTCCCTTTATCATATTCTGCCACCTATGCTCCCTTTCTCTAGATCGCCTCCATCCCATTACACCTCAGTTTTTGCTTATGTGCTCCCCACATTATCCTCAGTCTCCTCATCCATTCACAGTTGTCCACCTAGCCATCTCTCGTCTGCTGCTCCATACCGAGTGTGACCATTAATTTGTCTGCAACCACATTTGTCATCAGGCTTCCCTGTAAGCATCCAGCTCAGATCCAAATGGTGAATGATAAGGCTTCCACGTCCTATAGAGGAAGAATTGACTTGGGTCTTCTAGATTCCAATGATGTAGTTATTGAGGTTGGTAGGGGACGGTTGAATGTCATTTCCATCATAAATGGAAAACCTAGAAAGGACTGTAAGCAGGTCAACTTAGTTGTCGAGCCTTTTTGAAACACGATTGCATCTGACAGGGCCCGTTTCTGATAGGAAACTGCATGCGCAGTCTATCAGGAAGCATGCAGATGCAATGTCTTTAATGCATCTTGTCGACTATGCTGCTGTGATTTTTTGTTTTGAGTATAAATACTCATCTTTGATAATTTGTAAGGGGTCGATGGTTGAGCTAGGCTCCCGTATTGTAAAGTTTTGATGAAGCACTAGTTTCTCTGGTTATGTATCTGTGTTTGAGACTTCTTGTTTAATGAAAGTCAACTTATTTTCATATCTTTGTAAACGATTGTGTTAAAACTCTTGGAATTGGAGGATCTAGTCAAGCGTATTTGTGTTGTTGTGATGTAGGTTTGATCATGGCAATATTATCACCAGTTTTAAGCAGTTTCTTGTGTTATCTTCTCTCTCTTACACTGAATAGCTCGGAATTGGAGGATCCAGTCGAGTTGTTACGGTAACATTGTGATGTAGGTTTGATCACTGTGTTGTTGTAACTGTGTCATCTCAACACATTTCAGGGTCTTGTTTTTCTTCTCCAAGCTATTAGAAGGCATGATGCCCATAGCAGTCTTGTCCACCATTCTCACCAAGTCTTCCCTCTACTCATTTTAAACTCAACTTCCTGACTGAAGTTAGATCAAGACCTCACCTACTCGTGAATGCCCGGCCTAGTTTTCTGATTTAAAGCGATATTATCTTGGGTCTGCGCCCATTCGACCACCCCAATTTATTATCGTGACATATAAAACTGATGGGTATCAGGATTACCTCTGTCGAAATCCAGAGGTGAAATCCAAAGGTGACTTCTGGTGCTAACATTTTTGGCATCGTTGTCGAGGACGAAGTTGAATATTTTCCCTGGGATTGAACGACAAAGCTTACTGGTTCTGAAGGTGCATCAGAACCCAGTACATCAAGATTGCAACTGTGCACCTGATGAATCCACTGTGGTGATTCCATTGATGCAGATCTATTGGAGACTCCACTACTTTAGTTGTGGCTTCCAGAGGTAGCCACATGAGGTCTACTCCACAGCTTCCTTTGGCAACACCTGAAGCTGACCCAGAGAAAATTATCAGAAAGGGAAAGGCCCTTCATCAAGGTACTTCTACTATTGAACCAGGTATTTATGATGATTTTGATTATCCTATAGGAACTCCAATTTCTAATTTTCATCCTTTTGTTATACCTTATGTTGGATTTTCCCAAACTTTCAATTTTGGGAGTGTTCCTGTTGAGTTTTCCCCTCCTGGTCTGGGATTGGAGGGAGAAACCATTGTCACTCCTCTCTCTCTCCTGAGGTTGTATCATGGTTTAGACCCAGCATCTCAGAAGATTTTCCTACCCTGGGCTTCACCACTCCCCCTCCTATTATTGTTGCCACTACCACAGAAGGAGGAACCTCAATTCCCTCAAGCCCTCCATCTTTTTCTCCAAATCCTTTGTTGTTTCCTTTTCCTCCGGGAAGCTCTTTTCCAATCTCCCCCGTTCAAACCCCTTCCCCTCTTAATTCTCATCCACCTTATATCCCTATGGTAGGTGATAATCCTCCTAGAAGCATAATGGATGCCACAATGGATACAAGATATGCTCCCCTCATTCTACCTCATCCCATGAATGCTCTCCCTGCCAGATATTACCTGAAATATATGCCCAATTTCACTGGAGAAGAAGACATAACTATTGAATAGCACCTTTCTACCTTCTACAGTTATGCAGATAATCTGAATATTAAAAATGAAGATGTCTGGATGAGAGTCTTTTTTCAAAGCCTTGATGGTGAGGCTAGAAAGTGGTTTAGAGGATTGACTCATGGATCTATTGTTGGGATTGAATCTCTAGATGATTTTTTCTTGAGAGAGTGGGGGGACAAAAAGGAATTTATGTATTATATCACAGAGTTTGGGTCCCTAAAGAGGAAAGAGGGAGAATTAGTCTCTGACTTCTCCAAATGATTCAATAAAATGTACAACAAAATCCCTACAGAGATAAAACCTACAGAAGCCTCTTCCAAAATCACCTATGTTAGTGCCTTTGACCTTGACTTATGCTTCCTTCTCAGAGAAAGAAGGTCTACTTCCCTAGATCATATGCAAGATGTAGCCCTAGAATTAGAATCTAATGCATTGGCAGTTGACAGACTTAGGAACAAAGCTGACAAAGACATTGGAAGAGGGAGATCTGAGGCCTCAACATCTGGTTCTTCTGCATCCCAGCCTCAAGTGGATGAATTGACCAAGATAGTGAAATCCCTTTCTGCAGAAATGGAGAAGATGAAGTTTGAAGGGAAGAAAGGTTATAAGAACATCCCAAATATTGATAACAGAGGAAACTTCAGGAGGTCGAATAACAATGATCCTCAGATTATGCCAAGAGAGCCTAGAAAAAAATATAGGGATGATCAAAAAATCCAAAACCCTCTTCGGAATAACCTTGTTGTTGATGAAGAAGGAGAGGACGAAGAGATAGATCCTAAAATTCATTGTATTGGAGACACCTCCCATTTTCCCCATTTGACTCAATCTGTCTATGAGGAGTCCCTCATGAACAGTTAAATAAATGAGTTAAGCAAGGGGGAATAAGCCAATAATAGTTCCAATAAATATAACCTTGGGTCTAAGAATAGGGAAGTAAAGTCTGATCAACCTTCCATAGTGGAGAAGCCTACTAAAGACGTAGCAAACACCAGCAAAGAAGGGGAAGCTCATAATCGTCCACCAAAAGCCAAAGACCTTATCCTAGAGGTAATAGAGATTTTGAAACCCCATTCCTCTTTTAGCCTTGAGAATGAAATTCAGAAGATTAGAATCCCTACTCCCCTTTCAGAGATAGTCAAGCACGAATATTTTAAAATAAGTCTCTTTAAGTTGTTGATGCCTGAAGCTCCAAATAATTCCACAAACTTAGTAAATCTCCAAGATGACAAGCCAACAATCATCTTAGGTCCTATGGTAGAAGATAGAGATGATTCATCCCCTCCCTTCTACACATCCCTGAACATACATGATAAGTCGTTGCATAACTTCTTGATGGACTCAGGGGCATCTCATAATCTCATGCCCAAAATTGTCATCGATGAACTGGGACTAGAAGTCAGAAACGCTAATCATGATTTGTATTCTTTTGATTCAAGGAGAGTGCAATGTCTTGGGGTCATCAAATACCTAGTTGTGACCCTGTTTCAACTGCCCATGAAAAGTGTGCACTGTGGTCATGGATATCATGGTGGCTGATGTTCCTCCCAAGTTTGGCATGATTTTTTCAAGATCTTGGATAAAAAGGCTTGGGGGAACCTTGCAGATGGACCTCACATATGCTACCATTCCTTTGTTTGGGGGGGAATATAGAAGACTGTACAGGGAGGCTCAGTTGGCCTATATTATTAGTGATGAATCTAACCCCACCAACCATCCTATCTTTTCATTTGACACTGAGCTGGGGGCTAGTTTGTTGCAGCTCTCTGATGCTCTTGAGCATTCTTTAAAGCTCAAAAATCAGTCCATGGTTTTTCTTGAAGCTTCTTTATCCCCCACCTCTATTTGGAAAATGTTTTTTGATGAGGCCTCCTCTAAGGATGTCGTTGTTTCTCGAGTAGTTTTTGTTTTACTAGATCAAGAAGCCATATCTCTGTCATACAAACTGGAATTCGAAGCTACCAATAATGTGGAAAAATATGAAGCTCTTGTTTTGGGCTTAAGGGTTGCAAAAGACATGGGGATCTAAGAAATATCTGTGTTTGCAGATGCAGAATTGATTATTAACCAAATTATAAATCTATATCAAGTTAAGCATCCCAGGCTCAGAACCTATAGAAATGAAGTGTGGGACCTAATTGATAGTTCCTTCTTGGACTTCAACATTTCATTCATTCCGAGAGAGAAAAATATAGTGGTTGATTCTCTGGTTGTCTCAGCAATAAATTTCAGAGTTCCTATGCCACCCAAGTTCAGATATGATGTAGAAGTAAAGTATAGACCTTGCATACCTGACAATGTCAAGCATTGGAAAGTGTTTGAGGATGATATTGAAATCAAAATATTCATGGAGACTGTTGACGAGTTTTTAGAATTCACTTTGATCAAGAGCCTGATTCTGACATGGATCCCCATGTTGATGTTTTCCTGAACAAAATTGCTAATCATCATATTGTGCAGTTACCGAGTAATCACATTCCAAAGGGACCGGTTCCTTTGGAAAGGATTTTTTTCAGTAATTATGTGGCAGTAAAATCTAAGGGGATAGATGAGGACACTAATGTATCCAAGTGCAATATTGGAACAGAGTAGGACCCAAAATTTGTCAAATTGTCAAGCAGCCTATCAAGAGAGCAGAGGGATGAGTATACTAAACTATTAAAACAATTTTCTAATGTGTTTGCTTGGATGTATGAAGACCTCGAAACATATGACACCAATGTCATTGAACACAAGATCCCATTGAAAGAGGAGGCCAATCCATTTAGGAAGAAATTAAGACAAATAAATCATATCATGTTTCCTATTATGGAAACAGAGGTGAAGAAGTTGTTGGATGCCCAAATCATTGTTCCCCTTAGATATTCAGAATGGGTAGCCAACCTGGTCCCAGTAAGAAAGAACAGTGGAGAAATCGACCTCTGTTTTGATTTCATAAATCTGAACAGGATCTCAAAAAGGGACAATTACCTGCTGCCAAAGATGGAACACATACTGCAAAGTGTAACTGGGGCATCCAGGATTTCTATGATTGATGGATTTTTTGGCTACAATCAGATCTTTGTGTTGCCTGAGGACAGAGAAAAGACACCCTTCACCACTCCTTGGGGCACATTCATGTATCCCAAAATGCCCTTTGGATTAATGAACGCAGGAACAACCTTCCAGCAATCCATGGACATTGCCTTCATTGGGGAGAAGGATAAATTTTTGGTCATCTATCTGGATGACATAACAGTCTTTTCCAAATCTAATAAAGAACATTTTTATCATCTAAGGAAAGTTTTCATGAAATGAAGAAGGTTTGGTCTTTCCCTGAATCCTAAGAAATCATTATTTTCTATGAAGGAGGGGAAATTACTGGGGCATATAGTATTTGTTGAGGGAGTAAGGATTATTCCCAGCAAGGTGGAAGCAATACAAGCCTTATCACTTCCTATATCTAGGAAGGAAGTTCAGTCCTTCCTAGGAAAAATTAATTTTCTGAGGAGGTTCATTTCAAATTTCGCTGAATTGGTGAAGCATATCACTTCCATGCTCAGGAAGGTGAACAAAGTAAAGTGGATTGTTGAATCTAGAGAATCCTTCAATCGAATAAAGAAGGCATTTACTGAGGCACATGTTCTTATCAGTCCTCACTATTCCAAGGATTTTCTAATTTTTTATTTTGCTTCTTTTGATATAGTGGTAGTTGTTTTATTATAGAAAAACATTGAAGGGTTGGAGCAACCTATTTCATTTTTCAGTAGAGCACTAAGAGATGCAGAGGTGAAATATGACATTATGGAGAAGAAAGCCTATGCTTTGGTGAAATCCCTCAAGGCTTTCAGGATCTATGTCCTTCATTCAAGGATTATTGCATATGTCCCTTCAGTTGTTGTGAAGGACATCCTCATTCATCCTGACATATATGGGAGAAGGAGCAAGTGGATTGCCAAAATCCTGGAGTTTGATCTAGAAATAAAACCCACCAAGATAGTTAAAGTCCAAGGTTTAGCCAAACTATTGGCTAAATCTAATTGTAGATAATTGGGGGTAAACTTCATCAACACCCTCTCAAAGGGTCAGCAAGATGAGTTTGTTGATAAAAATCCTTAGGGCACCCCTCCATTGGCAAAATGCACCTGGTATAAAGATATTATATATTTTCTGCAAGAATTAAGACTCCCTGATGGTATGGGAAAAAGAAAATCAAGAGCTTTGAAGCTCGAGTCAATTAGGTATTTCCTTATTGACCAGGTATTGTATTGGAAGGACCCTCAAGGTGTGCTTCTGAGATGTCTAGACCCACAAGAGGCCCAAAAAATCGTGTTCAATTTCCATGATAGCCTGTGTGGAGGACATCACTTTTGGAGAACCACAGCCTACAAAATTATCAAGGCTAGGTACTACTAGCCCACTTTATTCACTGAAGTCTGTGCAAAAATCATGGCTTGCATCAAATGTCAAAAGTTCACTGGGAAACAGCAGCTCAAGTCTCTGCCATTAAAGCCTGTGGTAGATTCAGAACCCTTTCAGCAGTGGGGCCTAGAATTTATTGGAGAAATTCATCCTACTTCAAGTGGTCAGCATAGGTGGATATTGACTTAAACAGATTATTTCACCAAGTGGATAGAAGTTATTCCCACAAGGAGTGTTTCTCATCATTGGTTTCCTTGAAGATATTACGGAAAGGTTTGGTTGCCCAAAAAAAATCATCACTGTCAATGTTGCATCCTTCAAGGCCGAGCCATTGGTCAAATTCTGTGAGCAGTTCAAAATTTCATTAATCCACTCTACACCCTACTACCCCCAAGGAAATGGATTAGCAAAGTCCTCTAAAAAAATCTTGATAAGAATCATCAGTCTTTAGAGAATAATAAAAAATCATGGGATTCAAAGCTCAAGTTTTCTGTGTGGCCCGACAGAGTGATAATGAATAGGTCCTTGGGCCTCTCCCCTTTTCATCTTGTCTATGGGACTAAAGCAGTTTTTCCTTCACACCTTTCCCTACCCATAGCAAAATTCTTCCAAGACTGCCAAGAAGAGCATGATGATATGATAAGAATGATTTTGCAACTGGTAGAAGTCCATCAGACTAGAGAACAGGTGAGGGCTAGATCTCACAAGCATCAGTAGAGAATCAAGCAGGCCTTTGACAAGAAAAATAGTAAGGAGGATTTCCAACTGGGGGATCTAGTTCTCAAATGGGACGCACCAAATCAGGACAGAGGAAAGCACAGTGAATTTGAAGCCTTGTGGATTGGGCCCTTCAAAATCTTTGAGATATATCCAAATAATACATACATGTTGTCGAGTTTGGAAGGCGATCAAGTTTTTGGTAGCCCTGTAAATGGGCATTTTCTCAATAATTTCTTTAGATGAGCCACAAGTGGCTCTCATGTTTTTGTAAATATTGTTTTTATTTTTGTCGGTTTTATAGGTGAATCCATATCTCAACAGTAAGGCACTAGAACTACAAAAGCGTTCTTGGAATCTCATAGGGAGAAAGCCATCCCCCATGGAGCCTAATGTTATCACATTTATTTNGGGGGGGGGGGGGTTGTTTTCCTCAGAAGTTGTCTCTTTGGCAAAATAATTAAAGAAAGAGGGAAAAAAACCCACATTCGACTTATATCCTAAGTTGGAGGTGAGATGTGACGTTTTGGCACGACATGATAAGATGCGTGCAAATCTGGGTAGTTAAGAGCTAAGCACCCCAGATCAATGATTGAGGGCCACATCAAGGCCTCAACATGCGCACACAATAAAAAAGGTAGGGTGGGTCGGGGAAAACAGCCATGGTTTATGAAGGTGCTACATATCGGCAAAAGATGCACATCGGTCTCAAAAGCGGGGAGGTTCCAAACCACTTTTTGCAACCCCGATATATGCATGTGCACATGGTTCCCTATCCCGGGCCAACAAGTGGTCGCCTCTCATCACTTCTGCTCCCACCATCTATCTTCCACTCCCTGTCCCTCCGGTATGATGCAGACCCCCTTCTGACCCTCGGGTCGAAGTCCACTCTCAGGATCGTTTAATCACTTTCCTAAGCCGAAGCGGCTCTTTTGATTCCTCCTCTGGAATCTCAATCAACCTAATCCACAGGTCCTTTTCTTTCCCCACAGTCATTGTACACGACCGTGAACTTTTTCCCGAAATGGAATTTCAGGTTTCGGGACTTCTTGTTTCCCAATGTCATGTGTCCTTGTCTTCTCGAACTCCCGAACTTTGAAATGCCAAAATGTCGAAATGGATTTATCAGCAATTAACCCCCTGGGCTAAGCCTTGGTCCATGTGACCACTCCTCATAAGACTATAGTCCTATGTCCTTTGGGACTTATCCATGCAAAATTCCGACCCCTTGTCCTCTTGACTCTCGAAAAACCGATGTGTTATTCTTCCTAGGTCTTCTTCTTTCGCGATTTCAGGGTTTCAAATGCTAAAATGTATGGATGCCTTGTCCTTGAAACTCCCAAAGTTCCGAATTCCAAAATGTTGAAATCCTGAATCCTAGTCCCCCTCTTCTGAGTAGATCAACGGCTCTAAGCCCCTCTTGATCCAACAACTCAGATCCTTTCAGGATTTATCAATGCGAGAACCCGATCTCTCATCAACGGGACTCCTGATATCCCAAACTTTGAAATCTCGATATCCTCTGCACTCTTCAGAGACTTTCATGTCCGCTACTCTGTGTGTGAGGGTTTAAACCTCATGAAACTTCTGACCAATCCAATTGTTGTCGATGATTCTGAGAAAGATCTGACAGTTCAGATCTGTCCTTCCTGTGCACTCCTCTTATGCTGCCTTCTGGACATGAGAAATCCAACAGTCCAGAATCTATCGGCTGATCTAATGGTAGTTGTGCTCCTCCTGAGCTTCTGCACTTTCTTCCTAGTACTTGGAAGAATTTCCAAAAGCTAAAGGCCTCGACCTTTGCCTTGCTTCTGCAAGCTCTTCAACTTTGAGTCCCTCGCCCGTGCACATAAAAACGATAATCCTCTTGAGCTTCTCCTTTCGAATCCTCAAAGGATTCCTCGACTTCTACACTCCTCGTAGAGTCTTTGCATGCAAAATGCTATCTCTTCTAAGCTTTTTTGTTACTCGAATCTCTTAAGGAACTCGGTCCTTTTACCCTTTCTCCTTCAGATAGAGAATCGGATGCCTTACTGGCACTTCTTCACTCAAGCAACCTCTTGCTAAGTTTGTAGGGTGTTCAGTAACCCTATGAATATCCTTCTCTAGATTCTTCTTCAAATTACAGAACCCAAAGAGTTATCTCCCTGTGCTCTCTAGAACCTACTCAATGCCCTCCTGGCAGAGTGTCTAGAGTCCTTAGTGATTCTTTCTTCTAATGAAATCACAGCAGATTTCTTCCTTTGTGCACTCCTTGCACTGGCTCAATGCCCACTTGGTAGAGCTTTACAGAACTCCTCAGAGAGTTTCTATCTGCAACTGTGTCTCTTCTACATAGCCTTGCCTCTTGAGGTGTTCAATCTCACAGGCCTTCCCCCGAGTTGATGATTTCAGCTTCTGTGCCCACCTGGCACGTTTTTGTCTGAATCTGCAGAGTTCAGAAGTGATTCTGCGCACTGGTACTTAGAGACCACAGTACTATGTCATGCCCCCCTGGCATGAAACCACAAAGAACCCCAAAATCAAACAACTCCCTGCATATGCAAACCTACAGCATAAATAGAACACACACAGACATTCATTCAACACAGGAAATATGCAGGAAAAATTGTTGTTTGTATTAAATGGAAAATGCTTGTTTTTACAAGGTGTTCCTGAGCTAAAACTTTAACAGAGTCTCAGCTCCTTCTCTTCTGCTCTCTTGACTAGCTCTTCTATCACCGCTCTCACTACTACTAAAATGAGATCGTAATTGATCTTTTACATGAGGGGGATCTTCGAGCTCTTCCCTCCAAACTCACCTACCCTATTCAATGGAATTGAATGGGCTGTCTAGTCCATCATCTGGATCTAGATCTCATCCTTCAAGCATTAAATTCCTACCTACTCTACACATGTGCAAAGCACGGCCTCTCGGCTCAACAGCCTAAAACATTAAATTACATTCATTCAAATTTTAAATGAGGGTTGTGCCTCTCTTGAACACGTGATTTGAATCCACTGACGTGGCTGGCTGGTTGGCTAGCTGACATGGAGAGATTATCCTGCATTATGGTACCTATCCCTTCCTCATCTTCCACCACCAATTCCCCCTTGATCCACATCGCCTCCATCCCATTACACCTCAACTTTATCTAATGTGATCCCCACGTTATCCTCAGTCTCCTCGTCCATTCACAGCTGTCCACCTGGCCATATCTCATCTACTGCTCCATACTGAGTGTACCCATTACTTTGTCTGTAGCCACGTCTGTCATCAGGCTTCCCCATAAGCATCTAGATCATATCCAAACGGTGAATAATAAGGTTGCCACGTCGTGTAGAGGAAGAATTGACTTAGGTCTTCTGGATTTCAATGAAGCAGTTATTAAGGTTGGTAGGGGACAGTTGAACGTCATTTCCACCATAAATGGAAAACCCATAAAGGACTATAAGCATGTCAACTCACCTATCGATCCTTCCTGAAACACGATTGTGTCTGACAGGGCCCATTTCTAACATGAAACTGCATGCGCAGTCTATCAGGAAGCATGCAGACGCAATGCCTTTAATGCAACTTGTCGACTATGCCTATGATTTTTTGTTTTGAGTATAAATACTCATTTTTGATAATTTTTAATGGGTCGATGGTTGAGCTAGTCTCCTGTATTGTAAAGTTTTGATGAAGCACTGGTTTCTCTGGTTATTTATCTATATTTGAGACTTCTTGTTTAATGAAATTCAGCTTCTTTTCATATCTTTGTAAACAGATGTGTTAAAACACTCAGAATTGGAGGATTCAGTCGAGGGTATTTGTGTTTTTGTGATGTAGGTTTGATCATAGAAATATTATCACCAGTTTTAAGTAGTTTCATGTGTTATCTTCTCCCTCTTACACTGAATAGCTCGAAATTGGAGGATCCAGTTGAGCTGTTACGGTAACATTGTGATGTAGGTTTGATCATTGTGTTGTTGTAACTGTGTCATCTCGGCACATTTCACGGTCTTTTTTTTCTTCTCCGAGTTGTTGGAAGGCTTGATGCCCATAGCAGTCTTTTCCACCATTCTCACCAAGTCTTCTCTCTGCTCATTTTAAACTCAACTTTCTGACTGAAGTTAGATCAAGACCTCACCTACTTGTGCATTCCTATCCTATTTTTATGATTTAAAGTGATATTCTCCTGGGTCTGCACCCATTCGACCACCCTAATTTATTATTGTGACATATAAAACTGATGGGTATCAGGATTACCTCTGCCACAATCCATAGGTGACTTCTAGTGCTAACACCTTCCATTTCACCTCTATATACCTCCCTCTATTTGTACTCCTCCCTCCCTTTTTCTCTCTTTATCTCACTCACAACCTATGATATTCTTCTATGTCTCTCTTTGTATCCATGTCATTGATATCGACCTATCACAGTACTCTAACACACTCTCATACTATCATAGTACTCTCACACCCTCAAAATACTCTCACGCTCTCACACTATCATAGTACTCTCACACTCTCACATATTATCTCACATAATATCAATTATGATTAATTTAACTTACTTCATTTGTATTACTCTCTCTCTCTCTCTCTCTCTCTCTCTCTCTCTCTCTCTCTCTC
>JZKD02S1733095.1:451176-484782 GCA_000966675.3 Picea glauca
CACACACATTTGTATTACACTCTTGACCACTATTCTTCTATCTCTCTCTCTACATCTCACTCTTGACCTATATCTATCCCTCTCACATTCTCACACCCTCTCTCTCTACCCTCCCTCTATATCTTCCTCTCTCTCCCTCTCACACTCATTTTCTTATATATAAATTGTGAGTATTAATTTAACATACTTCATTTGTATGAATAATGTTCAAAAAAGATTCTCATCAAAGAAATCATAGTGAAAAGTGTTGTGAGAACACAACAGCCCCACCAAAACTATTAGTTTTGGTGGAGACCCGTACTACCAAAATTTTGGCAAGGCACTACTCTATACCTACCTGATTGTTTATTCACTTACAAGATTAATGTTTTCATATGGTCATCAAATCCAGAGAGAATAATATCTCGTTAATATTCAATTTTTTCTTTTCATACCATTCATACATTACTCTACAATATCCAAACCCTTTTCCAAAGTGAACCATTAGCAACTACAAAGCTCCCCCCCCCCCTCTTTTTATGATTCATATGATCTTGGTCTTTGTCTTTTCATCATTTCTTTACTTCTGACTCTTCAATTTTCTTGAAACTAAAATCTGAACAATGATGCCTTTATAACATCGTCGTTGGGGAAAAGTGGTTGAAAGTAAACTTTTGTAAGTTTCCTTGAATCCGACAACGAAGTGCCCATTTTTGGAAAGACATATCACCATCCAAAGGGAACGAAAGGATTGGTTCCTAAGCCTGCATTGACATGATTATTTATTTGACCTTACTTGGGCCCCATTCCCCCGTCACTTCGTGGTATTACCTTTATTCCCATACGTGTCAAGATCTCACTTGTTGGCCCTTTTTGGAAAAACCTTTTTGTTTTCGGTAAATAATTTAGTTTTGCTTATGTTCTTTCCCTTGAAAACTATTGACGACGACAGTTCTTAAACATATCATCAACGACTGAACCTTAATCTCATCCTACGACTGAGATATGTCTAGAAATAACCAACTACATCCTACCCGTTAAAACTACATTTCCCCCTAACCTGGACCACACAACTATTTTAATGTAATACCACAATGACAAAGGAGAGGGTGACCGAATTGATAATTTTTCTAAGCCTATCGCATGCCTTTATCACTTTCTTCAAAGATAATTACAAACTTAAATCTCTACAATCTCTATCAAATAGGCTTTGTCCTTATAAACTTTCGACACCGATGACATATCATCGATTCCATCCTCCTATCAATTCCACTCCTCTGGCGATAAGATTAACTACCATGATCTTTGGACTGTCTGCGATAACACTTATGGCACCGCATAGAACTCTAACCAAGTCGGATATGTAACACATTTTTTCATTAATTGCACAAGGATTTGGAGGGAGTTTGAGAAACGTTAAAACATTGTGGAGACTCGATTTACCTTACTTTTCTATATTACCACCAAAAGGAATAGACGTTATTATTTCAAAATTATGTTCGATTTCTCTATCGATAATTATCTCTGGTTTATAGGTAAGTGTTATGTAAGGAAATAAAGCATCTTTTAAATGTATCATTGTGATAGTGCACTTATTTATTTTAATTGTATGGTTTATGTAGGTGGAAACATGTCTATGATAACCAGAAAAGGGAAACTCGAAATACCCGTCGCACTTGTTCCAGCCACAGTTCCAGATTCTTTCAATATCTCTTATACGAACAACCATGATGGGTTGGAACATTACCTCAGTTATCATGATATTTTTTACATGTTCTAGAATGAAATATTCCCACCTGATGATCTAGACATTGATGAATATAGAAATATCCTCAAAAGTGGAATCCACACAGTAGTTTCTCTCATGTAACTCTTTCCTTACAATGATGTTTCAAGGTGGTGTTTTGCACATTTACATAAATACATAGGGTTGACATTAAGCGCTTTGGGCCTCCCAATTGCCTCGCTCAAGACAGGAGACATCAAGGGTTGGTATAATACCCTAGAATCCATTGTTGCATTGAACAAATCATTCTTGGACAAGTTCAGGATTGATCATAGTGATTTTGAAACCATGATGGAAGATTGGTTCATTGATGAAGAATGGTCGGGAAAAAAGGGAGAAAGAAATGTCCTTGCACGATATTTAAAAAACCCTTATAGAATTATGAATTATATGATTTGCAGACTCTATGGTGAAGAAAACAGTACCCATTTCATGATAGAATGGTTTCATGTGGCCTACATAGTGGTTAAAACTATCCAAGATTTCAATTGGGAAAGAATCCTATCGTTCAACATCGCAATTCAATTTTTGGACCCTAAAGGTATGAGCAATCATGGTTTCTACATGTCATCCTATCTTATAGACGCAATTTGTGTGGACAACTATTCTCGTGACTTTAATTGGGCTTGGACCCCAGATCAAGGACATATCCATGCGTATTGTTCTTATTTATGGGAGGCTAACTACAAAGAGCATTTTTATGATATTTATGACTATTTTCTTGCTCCCTTACACAAGGCCATCTTTGGTTCTTACCCGCATAGGATATCCCTAGGAGATATTAAATCCCTGAAATGGATCAAAGATAGGTACATGAAGAAGTATTATACCTATGTCAGAATATTCGGGGCCACAGGACCACCACATATGTTACCCAAATATGTACCCAATACACTACTGGTGAGAGAGATAGCCTATCAGACAATAGAAAAGGGAGCTACTTCTTATATATCAGAGAAAAATAAAAGGTATTGGCCCATTTTTCCTCTTCACATAGGCCTATTTTCTCTGCAGAATAAGAAACAAGTTGAAAAGGAGGCCTAAATCCTAAAAGAATTATATCTATGTGTTGGGGAACCAAAAGATCACAACCCCAAAAATGTAGTATATGAACATATGAGGCTTGTTAAATTGGCACCACAGATTGTGCATGGATCCAATTTTGCAGAGGATATTTTTCAAGGAACCTTAAGTTTTGAAGAGGTGGTAGAAAGAGTCACCACTAAAACAAACAGAGAATGGATGAGGAACAAACAATACCAGGATAGAAACTTGATGTTGGAACAATTTAAAACCTTTCTCCTAAAAGATAAAGAAAGACTGGAAACTAAAGAACAGGAAAATAAAGAAAAGGAATAAGAACTGGAAAGAAAAGATTATGAGTCCAAGGAAAGGTACCAACAGAGAAAGAGGAAAGAGGCCGAAGAGAAACAGGCCAAGTTGGAAAATACCAAAGCTAAGTATATTTCCTCTGAAAAAATAATGAGGATAAATCAATGAGTACATAGTCAGAGAAGGAAAAAGCAGCAAGTAACATTGGTCACACAAAAAGAAGCAATGAAGAAGAGGGAAGATGAAGAAAGGATTAACGCTCCCAGATCTCATGAGAATAGACAAAAACATGACAACACAATTGTGGCAATAGGCCCTAACACTAACATGTTAAACACTTTGATAGAATAATGTACTCCATTGGCATCCATTCGAGTAATTTTATCATTCACATATGAAGGACTAGGTTTTGAAGGTGCAATTGTCATTGTCGATGACTACTACTACAGCCATAATACAAGATCCATTGAGGAAATAACACCTAATAGGAAAACAGAGAAGTTTGATACAAGTCATGATACTTCTAAAAGAAGTATCAAGTGGAAAGCAAGACCAGACCCTAAAGACAATACAATACAAGAAGCTTCATTACTTAGTGCCTTTTCCAGTGTAAATATTGTGTGCGTTCATGAAGTTGTAGGATATATTGATACAACAAAAGCCAAATTTATTGAGTTAGAGACATCCCTGGAGACTATCAAGGATACCATGGAAAGTGAGTCTAGAAAAGAGGCCCTAGAAATAGAACAAATCCACAAAGATGAGATACAAAAGTAGCTTCAGATCCAAGAAAAGAAACTAAAATCATAATTCAATAAGACAACTTCCCTCAACCAGAAGGCACATATGGATGAGATAGAAAGACTCAAAGCTACACATGTCCAAGAAGTCACAAGACTCAAGGGTGAACAATATGAGATAATTACTTATTATTATCCCCATTTTGTGGGATGACTAAGGAGATGATGTCTCGAGGCCCTCAAGTTGAAGACATGGAGTGTCGAGAGACCACATGACTAGTAGTGTCCACTTGCACACATGGAATCCCTCTCTATCACCACAGTTTGGATCCATTTTCAGTGCATCCACCACACCAGCTAACTTCTGCAAGACACATGGTTCTTGCTCCATTCGGTACAAGTTAGGTATTTTGGCAGGTAACCACCCTAATATTTTAGGCATTTAAGCATGTTGTATTGAAGTTTCTTTTGATTATATATCACTTGCTTGGAAATTATGCTTTTGACCTTGTTTCACCTTGGTATGTGTCATAGATCTCCTAGTATGTGGCCAAATTTTGGGGAATGGGTGAAACTGGGGGTCCCTTAAGGGTTCATCGTACCATTCTCGACTATACTTATCACTTTATTCTCATTGTGTTCCTATCACATTTCCCTCTTCTAGGCCCTCTGGCTTTAGTGACCCAAGAAGGGAATGTACCTCATCTCATGGGAAGAAGGGGCTGAAGGCCCATAGGCTTGTAGCTAGAAAAATATAAAATCCAAACCATTAACCTTCTAGTTGCTCGCCCAGGGATCTCAAGGACAATGAAACGTCTCTCATAAAAATTAATGGGACTTGGGAAAGAATAACTAATAACAAATTCCAACTAGGGAGGGTCATGTGTGGGAATTCTTTTTAATGCTTAGGTAGAATCCCAACACGTGTTCCCAACTTGGGGAAGCATGATGTGACCAGGGTAGAGTCAAGGTGGGCATATTTTTAATTTATTAGGTAGAATCCCCACCTTGGCTTCAACCTAGAAATTTCCTAAAATACTTAAAGGCAATGAATGGGATTGGAAAAAGGATGCATTGAAAATGAAGGCGCAACACTCCCTCTACAAAGGCACCCATAGATGAGACAATACATTACCTTATATGTCATGAAACCCATTGACCTATGAATTCTAAAACCTTATCCACCTCATCATACACTACATGACCTTGAAGGGTCACCCTTGGGAGCATCCCCTACTTGAGGGATTTGGTTTACCCAATAGGACTTATATGACACCCCTCTGTTAGAAAAACAAGATTGAAGAGAAATAAAATCAAACAAAGTCGCAATACATTTCCCTCATAAAATAGGGTTTCATTCTAGGGGAAAAAAACCCTAACATAACTTCTATCGTTGTATATGCGACCTTATAATGAACGGTCAATATTTACTATGAAATTATAATATACATTTACAAGGCAATTTTTCCTTTAGGGGATTTGCCCCCGAAACCCCCCTGCACTCCCCGCATGGAGGAGTGTAAATTCTCCATGGGGTATAAACATGGATGAAAACAAAGACCTCGGAATCAAGAAGATAATCAGGCTCCACAACCAACAATCTCCCACTCGGAGACTGATCTCAACAATTCCACCATTGTTGTATATGTTGGACTATGATCCTTCTTGGACCTGGAAAATTTCTCATCTTCATATTCATTCTTGAAGACCAACTGAAACTGAGAAGAAACTCATTTTCTCCCTAGTTACTCCCTTTGTTAACATGTTTGTAGGATTCTGGCTAGTGTGTATTTTTGCAAGCTTCAAATGACCATCTTCCAAGACAGATCATATGAAATGGTACCTGAGTTGTATATGCTTAGTATTCAAATGGAAGGATGAGTTTTTTGCAAGATGAATGGAACTCTCACTGACACAACACAACCTACTATTATTTTTCTTCTTTCTCATTTCCTCCATAAACCTCTGTAACCAAATCATCTCTTTACTAGCCTCTTTAGAAAAAACATACTCTTCCTCTATTGTTTAAAGTGCAACAACCTTTTGCAGTTTCAAAATCCAACTTATTGTTGTTCCACCTACATTAAGAACATACCTTGTGGTGCTCCTCCTGCTATATTTATCACCTCCCATATATGAATCAACATATCCTTGTAGAACAGTGTCTTAACCTCCAAAACATAATGCATGAGTAGCAGTACCTCTCAAATACCTGAGAATCCACTTTGATTCATCCCAATGTTCTTTACTTGGATTGTTCATATACCTTCTCGCAACTCCCATTGCATGTGAAATATTTGGTCTTGTGCAAACCATCGCATATATCAAGTTGCCAACTACTGATGAATAAGGGACCATGGACATGTATTCTATCTCCTCCTATGTCTTGGGACACATTTCCTTAGTTAATTTTAAATGGATGGCCAAAGGTGTACTAGCTAGTTTTCATTATGCATTCTAAACCTCTCCAACAAATTATCTATGTACTCACCCTGAGGCAATGTCAATTTGTGATTTTTCCTATCTCTTGTTATTCTCATACCAAGGATTTTCTTTGCAGCACCCAAATCCTTCATCGCAAATGAACTAGGTAATTTCTTATTGAGCACATTTATAGCGTGCATATTATACCCTACAACAAGCATATCATCTACATACAATAGAAAGATAATATAGCTTCCATTTTCTAGCCTTTTAAAATAAACATGGTGATCAGAATGACATATACTATAACCTTGTTCTGTCATGAACCTATCAAACTTCAAATACCATTTGTAGAAATTTCAATACAAATTAAGTATTTCCTGCAATTCTCCTTATCTAACAATTATATGCCACTGTTAAATACAGAATCGCTTCTACTATTATTCTTGTGGAAAATTAAACCACGATCACAAAGTGAAATATCAAGAACACATAACATAGAATTTTTACCGAGAAAACGTAAAGCTAAAAACCCCACTATCATATATTATGTATATCATGGATCATGAAACAATCTCATTCAAAACTCTAATCCAAGAGCTCTCAGTACAATACAATTGTCTCACACTGTCATACAAAAACTCAGCAAATACATGTGCCAATTCTCTGTGTCCAGACAACCTGCCTCCTCTGCACAATACCTGCAATTAGAATTCTCACAATTTTTAATTCGAATTGCCTAGTTTTCACATGCTCATAAGCATATCCACTGCATGTGTGATTGCATGAGTGCACTTCATTCAAATCACAACTGATAGCCAAACTGTCCCTTTCACCTGTTATCTCAACTAGGTCTCCACTAGATCTGACATGCATGTAGTTAACCGTGGTGAATCTTCAATTGCATGTGAGTTCACTGATTGTGAATTAATGAATAATTAATTCACTAAACTCTCACTAGTGCAATTTTAGTTACAACTAGTACAACTGAGCTTAACTCACTTAACTGCACTTATAATTCTGTTACAACTCCAAATCACTCAGTTATAAATGAGATAATAGATTAATATTTATTGTCCAATTTATTTAAGGGAAAAGTAAATTAGACACATGTTTCTTGTTGACTTTTCAACACCATTGCCTTGGAGCTTGATTTAGGCCATACAATCTCTTCTTCAACCTGTTGGAAATATGTCAATACAGGTTGGCATTAATGGCATTGGAACTGATGTCAAATAGATGAGAATGGCGTTGGTGTCAATTAGATGAGAGACATTTCCTATGATGACATTTATGTCATTGTTGGATAAGGTAGTATGATGACAAAGAATATGGTTGGCACTATATTTTATGGCACTTTGTTTTGAGGCACTCTATTACTACATGGTGCAACAAGCCCTGTCAAATCACTCACTACATGATGCAACAAGAACTTTGTTATCAATGCAACAAGCCCTGTCAAATCACTTACTACATGGTGCAATAATCAAAAATAGATTTGAATAAACAAGGAAGAGACTTTAACCTATAGACTTAACAAGAAATGAGTAAGAAGTTGGTAATCAAGAAATAAACTTGAACAGAAAAAATACTAGAGATGGATTTCAAGCACCTAATGTGCCCAATGGGGAGATGTATGTTGAGAGCTTGAGGAACTTGAGTGAAAATCCTGATATGTTCAGAACTATGCAGAGTTTGATGGAAAATGTCGACCCAGACTCCTTGGTTTCTTTAAGTGGAGGTAAATTGATCCCTGATATGGTCAAAACAGTATCTGGTATGTTTAGTAAGGGAAGAACGGAATTTTCCATTGTTGTATTCAAAAGGTTAAAGAAAGTACAAGATGTAGATTTGCTTGAGACAAGCCCTGTGAAGAATGTCTCATTTGTACCAGAAACTTTATTTGTTCTTGAGACAATGTTGAATGGTAATACTATATCTCATTTTGAATCAGGGGACATAGGGAATACACCAAAACCATTGGAGAATTCTATCTCAAACATGTGTAGTCCTATCAAAGTCAAACCAGAGATTTAGAACTTGGATTTCCCTGATAAAATGGAAACAACTATTGTTCTGAAACCAAAATTGAACAGATTGGAGGGTGTATCCCATACTGGAAAATATGGTTACCATTGCAAAAAATATACAGAGATGGTGGTCAGAAATGAGGACTTCGCACCTTCACAAACAATCAATGAATCTTATGATTCATTTCTTTTGACATCCAAACAGCAGGCAAAAATTGTTGACAATATGGAGTTGGATACATGTCGCACAGGGAATAAAGACAGTAAAGTGATAGTTAAATGTTCAAAATTTAATACTTCAGAAGAACATAATGATAACAGATCTATTGCAGTTGCATATGAAGCACTTCCATTGATGGATGAATGTAGTAGAGTAGGTTTTACTATTGGCAATATTGAAAGAAAGAAATATTTGGTAGGATGTCACCAGAGGAGCTCCAGTTTTGGTCTTTGTGCATTCCATGAAAGAAACATCAAAGACATCTCATGCTATAAGAGATGTAGCTCTTTAAAATGACACCTCCTTGCATTACATCACAACTTGTATCATAGGATCGTGGTCATGACAGGGATCTATACATTCAGTTGCATTATCTAGTTGATCCTGCCAGCAGTCATATGCTATTCAAATGATAGTGTATCATGGATTTTTCAAAATTGTTATAGAAACTTAGCAACCGTCTGATCAAGAGATCAGAAGTGTTGATCAAATTACCCATCAAGGTTTAGTCCCACATGCAGAGTGTGAAATTTTTGTTATGGGTTTAGAAAGAGTACTCTCACTATGACTATTTGATGCAGAGTGCATAGGTATGGTGGGGGCTCTAGGTGTTTGGACTCCACGAGAAGCTGACCAGCCCAGAGCCTGAGACGACATGTCAAGCCCCCTACCTTTTGTTCAAAATGATAACGATCGTTGGATTGCCAATTAATAAATGATCTCGATCGATCATTGAAAATTTTTTATTTATAAAAACTGTGTGAGTATCGGTCATATGGGCAACTATGGTCTTAAGATTCATTGAATAATTTCGTTACTTGAACCAATGTAAAGACTGCCAAAATTAACTGAATTTTAGGCATAATGCCAAGTCTAGTGGATCACCAAATCCACTGCTAGTCGATTTAAAATCCAAATGTCCACCAAAAGTTGATAAAACTTGCACAATAAAAATACAAAAGACAATGAGTAAAACAAATTAAAACCTTGCATGTACACAAAGACAGTGACAGCATCAGTGTATACGACCTCGGTAATATTGCTTCAAATCACAACTAATATTAATTTTTTGAATCTTGAAAGAATCGATAAAGAAGTAGTATAACTTGTAAAAGACTTATATTAGATGTGTGTATGGTTGTGAAAGACCAAAGAATTGTTTTTTTTTTTATGGAAGCCCTGTCAATAGATTAGAGATAGATCAAATATGGGGTTATGAAAAGACTGTAATATTAATTTATAAAAAAAAAAAATGAGAGGGAATTTTATTATTTTTAAGACATCAAAAGCAAAATAAAAGTGTTGTTAAAATCAAAGATTATGTAATAGATAGAGGTGTGATGAAAAGGTGTGAATTACCATAAAAAAATCATAATGAGGTATATATGTGTGTGTTTGTGTGTGTGTGTGTGTGTGTGTGTGTGTGGGTTGAGAATTGAAGAAGATGTAACTGCAGTAGACACATTGAAGATCAATAATACACAGCAGCAATTAAAGATGATCAGTGTTTGAAATAGAATACTTATTGGCCTTCATAAGATACATTGAAGAATAAATGACAGAGGTAGAGAGAGGAGTAGTCAAGATATAATACAGAAGTTTTCCATACTCATAAACTAAGGGATCCAGGGAGGTGCAAGGGCAGGTTGGTGCCTACAAGGGAGTAGGTGCTTCCTTGTCAGTTGTAGTTGACTAAATAGGGGGATGAACCCTCCTACCAGTTGGAGTTGTTGAATGGAGGTGTGGGTGCATAATGATCAGTGGATGTTGATCTAAGAGGAAGAATATCTTCTTTCTATGTAACATGTAAAAAAGGAATTTGCAATTAATAAGAGAAGTGTTTGTGGTTTTCCCAATTGGGTTCCACGATAAATATTGTGTTAAAATATTAATTGCGTTAATAAAAGAAAATTTTGATAAATTAATTATGTTACTGATTCCCCCCCCCCCCCCTCTCAGTGACAAGTTTTGATCCTTCACAACCTACATACCAAATTCTCCTTCCCTTTGACCTCATACCCCTGTGGTTGTTGCATATAAATCTCTTCCTCCAAATCCCCATGGAGAAAAGTTATTTTTACATCTAATTGTTCAAGATGTAAATATTATACTACCACAAGACTTAAGATAGTCATAATTGAAGTCATTTTAACAATAGGAGAAAATATTTCATCAAAATCTATACCTTTATTTTATGCAAACCCATTTACAACAAGCCTAGCCTTGTACTATTTTTTGCCTCCATCTTTTGCCTTCAAATTGTAAACCCATTTATTATGTAATGCTATTTTTCCTACAAGAAACTGAACCAAATCCCAAGTTTGGTTATTTTCTAAGGAATCCATTTCCTCTTTCATTCCTTTCTCCCACTTATTTTTGGTGTGTACTTGCATTGCATCTTCATAACATTCTGGTTCACCAGAATCAGTCAACAATAAATAATACAATGAAGGAGAGTATCATTGAGGGGTCTACTTAACATGGTAGATATTCTAACAACACTTGCAGGAGTTTGAGGTACATGTTTCTCTTGTTGTTGTACATTTTGATTTTTCTGGTTCCTTTGGAATTTCTTTTTCAGTGATCTTATCAAGCATTGTGTATTCGGGGGTTTTTTTTCTTGTTTATTTCCCTGCAACTAATTTGTGTACATGACCTTCTCATGGAATATGACATGTCTACTCCTAATTATTCTGTTATTTTCATAATCCCATAAGTGATAACCAAAATCATTAACACCGTATCCAATAAAGGTACACTTCTTGGATTTTTCCCCAAGCTTTGTTCTATTTTTTTTTATCAATATGGACAAATGATTCAGAACTGAAAGTCTTCAAAAAAGAATAGTTTACCTTTTTACTTGTCCATTCCTCCTCTAGAATTATACCATCCAAAGGGATTGAAGTGTTAGAATATGAATGGATGTGCTCATTTTACCATGAACAATATCACTATTGTCACCCAACCATAGGCTGAAGCCACCCTTCGAGCACCTTAACCTTGACTGAGAATCATTCTAGAAGAAAACCCTAGGATAGATAGCCAAACAAATGGTAGAACATCTTTCCTCAATGACAGCGCATCAAACAAGAGTTGATCAGATAGTCCAAACCCTAACCAAGAGATAGTCCAAGACAAAGTGTAATCTGCTAGCTGCAGCAACTGCAACAGCAGCTCTCCTCCAAATTTGCTCACAAACTGGGCAATTGTAGTGTGCACAAGTGTTGCTCTGCAATTCTGAGAATGCTTGCGAGAATGAAGACTGGCCTCCTGTATTTATACTAATTATGGCTAACTACCTAGGCCGACTTCTCATTCTGGGTATCTGTCTATTTAGTATATATTATTTCTTCTGGCCGACTTCTTCTCTTGGAGGCTAATAACCTGATACAAATTATCCTCTTGAGCCAACATGTCTTCTAGGTTTATTAGCCAACTCATTAGGGTTTCTTCCTGCTTCCCAGAATATTCTATTCTCTTTAGGTTTACTTGTGGAGGTAAATACCTCCTGCAACTACCATAATATCAACACTCCCTCCTAGCTAGGGAGGTATTACAGGTAATGTTCTTGAGAAAAAACATACCATTTACCTGGTAGCATCAACATAGATGAGGTATTACAGGTAATGTTCTTGAGAACAAACATACCATTTACCTGGTAGCATTAACACAGACTATCTCATGACTAGATCATGAGCACCATCATCACCATTAGTGTCATCAACTGCATCATCTCTCAAAACCATACTCCATCTAAGTAATTAAACATGATTTTTGATAAGTCACTCACACCAGAGAGTGACACAAGAGCCATTCTTCTAATCTGGACATATGTCCTAGAATAATAAATTTCATGAACCATTTTCCTTCTGGGAAATATCTGTCCATTGATCATCCATCTAGCTGATAATCATTTTCAACATTGTTGATAGTCTTCAAGGCAATCGGAGCAATATCATTCAATAGAACACAATTGTGTCTATCCATAGTAGTACACAACTACAATCCAGTGGTACACTACCACACCAAGTAGCACGCAAGTACTTGATCAATGAAATATAGTCACAAACAGTGGAACACATACACCACAGTAGTATACATCTATTGTCTAGAGACATACGGTCTTCATAAAATTCATCTGATATCAACCTGCATAGAAACAATGTTATGATATAAACTGAATCATCTGGGCCATTCTTCCACTCACATCTGTGAGATCTGGAGGAGCATCTGCCCTTAGAAGGTAAAACATCAATGATGAGATATCTGGACTATTCTTCTCAAGCAAGGAAGAATAATTGTCCTGATTTTTGATCCTGGACCATTCCCCACCCTGGGCACTTCCTCTGACACTAGACAAAGTGTAACTTGGAGAGAATGAGTCTGCCCTAAGGAATGTTTGTCCCTAATTTTTGAACCTGGACCATTCCCCACCCTGGGCCATTGCTCTAGCACTAAACAAAGTGCAACCTAGAGAGAATGAATCTGCCCTAAGGAATGACTATTCGGACCATTTCCAAAGGAAATGAATATCCTGCACCAACATCCAAAATGGACCATTCCCCATGTTAAGCATAATGGGAAATCGTTGTCCGGTGAGGTGGGCCAGTCTTCTTGAGTAACCCTTAGGAAGAGAGACTACCCTAGACCATTCACCATGTTAACCACAATGGGAAATCATTTTCTATGGTACATCAACAATCCATTGAACCATTTTCATTACGAAAATGATCGTTCAATCTGGACCATTTTCCAAACTGGAAAATGCATGTCCGTCAGAAATCTCAAACCACTTTTCAAACTGGAAAGGAACTGCTCATCCTAGACCATTTTTGAACTAAAAAATAACTGTCCATCAATCAATAACACATCAGTGCTCCCTCCCAACCTGGGATTCATCTCTTCCTTTTTCAATAAGGAAGTTGCCTCCACGAGCTCCAACTTGAGTACGTAAACTCTTTCATCTTGGACAGAAGCTTTACCAAAATGTCTGCTTATCTGCTCATCTATGGAGATATGCATTGGAGAACCACTTTCTCCTTTCTGTACTTCATCATGGATAACGTAATGCTTGATTTCAAATGTACTTCGGTCTGGAACACTGGTTTTCTCTAAAGGATTCATGTAGCTCTGATCAATAAAGTATATCATTGTTGGATTCATCTTGGTTCCTGCTAGCTCACAACATCGTGGCAAGGGTCAAACTGGAACATATCCATGTGGCACTTCTTCTGTCATCATGAGATATTTGTCATGGATAGGCAATCCATCATCCTAATCTTTTGAGTAATCATTCTGATACAATATCTCTGTTATAGAAAATCTTCACCATGCTTCTACTGTGCATTGGAGGTTCTCAACCAAGTTGTCTTCTTCCATATGCATACAAGGGTCTCTTTTTGGTATGCCTCAAAGCCTTGAGGTTTCTCTTCATATGTTCTTTGTTCAATTTCTCTAGAGAAAAATCTTTGTATTCATCTGATGTAGAACACCCATGGATATTGCGGATGATATAATGACTCATGCAGAGGTCTGTCTGGTTTACTGGAACAAGTAATCATCATCGTCTTCTCCCTCCATATGGGAGAACCTCTAGTTCTGGATCTTGCAATTATTGCATTCATATACATTGTTCTTCATCACAACTTTCAATTCTTTTTCTTGATTTCTTTTAGTGATTTCATATCATGCTAGTAATCTTGTGATTCTTGATATAATGACTGGTTGTTCTAGCTTCTCTTTCTTTCTTGGAATCTTCATGTTCTTCCTCATGTCTTTATTTAGCTCTTAGGTCCATGGAGTTTCTTATAGATTGCATTCCCTAAATATTCCACTTCTTCCTTTAATCATAGGATCACAGATGTGGATGGACAACCAAGGATACTTTAAGGCTTCTCTTCGAAGAAGACTTCTTCTAAGGTCAAACTGAACACGTACTTCCTTTCATGGCTACTACCATGGATATATAATTCATCATATTCAATGGATCATAGGATTAGCTCCCTCCTAATCATTGCTTCATGTTTGAGTGCATGTTTTTCTTTTGGAAATATATAATCAACTCCCTCCATCTAACAGATTCCATGATTTCGTCTGCATCCTTATTGTCTTCTGCAAAGTGTCATAAGTCTCTCTCCAATTTCCTCTTGATTGATGACTTCTTTCTATATTTGCTTCTTCTAAGTTTCTTCAAGATTGATTCTGATTTCGGCTTATCTTGTAATAGCTTCTACATGATTTGTTTGATGTATTTCATCCTTTCATGTGTATTAAATGATATCAATCCTTATCTTGTTGTTCTTCCATAGGTATAGTTCTTCTTGGAACATATTATCTTCTAAGAGATAGATATACAATATATGTACAGAGACTATGCAAACAAGATATGTACAAGAACTAAGAAGAGTATTGTTACCTTGTCTTTAGAGGAAGAAGTTTGTTTCATCCTGCTTAGTCTTCTTTGAAGGTTCCTTTTCTTCAAAAACTGATGCTTCGTGTGTCTCCTTCCTTTTCTTTAGCTTGGGACAATGATTCTTGTAGTGACCATATTTTCGACAGTTGAAGCATTGTATTTCTGACATATCTTTCTTTAGATTTGGCTTCTTCCTTGAGCCGAACTTCTTCTTGTTCCTGAAATTCTTGAATCTTTTTGTGAAGGCTTGATCATCATATTTCTTTTGGGGTTTTTCTTTTTCACTAATCCTTGATTCTTCTTGTGCACAGCAAGTCCAAAGTTCTTCAAATGTAGGATACTCCTTCCTTGTGTTCATGCTTGTGGCAAATGCATCCCATGTCATGGGAAGACCATTGAGTACTATGTTTACCAATTCCTTTTCTGAAATGATCTCTTCAATAGCTTGTAGTTGATCTCTTAACTAAGAGATCCTCACAAAGTATGATGTTATGATGTCATCATCATTCATCTTCATGTCACAGAGCTCATTCTTCAGACTCATTACTTGTCCAATGTTTCTAACTGAGAAGAGGTTCGTTAGGGAATCGTACATATTCTTTGATGAGTCAATATGGGATATGTAGGGTATCAAGTGGTATTTTATAGAGTCCACTATGATACTCATGGAATTGATGTCATCGTCTTTGAACTTTTTTTAAACTGCAACGTTCTGCGGTTCTTTCTCTTTTCCTTCTTCAAACTCTAGTTTCACGATCTTTCCTTTCACGATATCCAGCACTTTATTCTTGGCAAGGATGAGTTCAATCCTTGTCTTCCATGCTCTGAATTTAGAAGCTCCATCTAAAAATTTTCTGACTTCATTGAGTAGGTCATGGCTTCTTTAACTTGGTCAACCCTAGATTTGACCAAAATCTCAAACTTGATGTCTTGGCTTGCTGAGAGTACCAGAAGATGTGTTAGGCTAGGGTGCACTGGTCTATCTGAAAACTAGGTCAATCCCTTCACTTAAGGTGCCTCAACGAGAGGATTAGGGTTTTTGCAATTGCACCTACTAGTAACCCTAGCGGCAATGCTTTGGTGACTGCTCTTGCTAGAAACCCTAGCGGCAGTTCTTCAACGAGCTTAATATCCTTATGGCTATGCTTCCTTCAAGTGGTTAAACTAAATGAAGGAGGTGTGGGCCCATAAATTGTTAGAATATGAATGGATGTGCTCATTTTACCATCGACAATATCACTATTGTCACCCAACCATAGGCTGAAGCCACCCTCCAAGCACCTTAACCTTGACTGAGAATCATTTCGAAAGAAAACCCTAGGCTAGGTAGCCAAACAAAGGGTACCGCACCTTTCCCCGAGGATATCGCATCAAAAAAGAGATTATCAGATAGTCCAAACCCTAACCAAGAGATAGTTCAAGCCAAACCGTAATATGCTAGCTGTAGCAGCTGCAACGACAGCTCTCCTCCAAATCTGTGCACAAACTGGGCAACTGCAGTACGCACAAGTGCTTCTCTACAATTCTGAGAATGCCTACCAGAATGAAGACTGACCTCATGTATTTATACTAATTTTGGCTAACTGCCTGGGCCGACTTCTCATTCTGGGTATCTTTCTGTTCAGTATATATTATTTCTTCTGGTCGACTTCTTCTCTTGGAGGAAAATAACCTAACACAAATTATCCTCTTGAGCCGACATGTCATCTAGGGTTATTATCCAACTCATTAGGGTTTCATCTTGCTTCCCAGAATATTCTATTCTCGTCAGGTTTACACGTGGAGGTAAATACCTCCCTCAGCTACCATAATATCAACATGAAGGTCCTTTGTTTATTAAGTAAATAGCATTATCTACAACATCTTCTCAGAATTATAAGGGCAAACTAGCATGCAATCTCATACTCTTTTCATTCTCCGTGATTGTCTTGTTCATCTTTTCTGACACACCATTTTCTTGTGGTGTTCCTGGAACTGCCTTCTTTCTACGAATCCCATGGTATGAATAGTAATCATCAAAATCATTGTTGCAATATTCACCTTTATTTTCTAATCTAAGACACTTCAACCGTTTTCCTATATCATTCTCAACTAAAGCTTTCCATTTCTTAAAAGTATCAAAAACATCATATTTTTGTCGAATGCAATAAACCCAAGTTTTTCTAGTTTCATCATCAATAAAAGTAACATAATAATGAGATCCACCAAGAGATGATACCTGATTTGGTCCCCATACATATGTATGCACAAGCTCTAACCTTTCACTCTTCTTTTCTTTTCTGAATCTGAGAAATTTGACTCTCTTATGTTTTCCATAAACACAATGCTCACAGAAATCCAAATCAATTTGTTCAAGATCATGAAAAAAAAATATTTTGTGAAGTATTTGCATCCCCTTCTCACTCATTTGTCCAAGTATATGATGCCACAGTGTTGTATCCAATCCTATAGAAGCTAAATATATAGAAGAGTCAGTATTACCAGTACATAAATACAATGTACCTACCTTCTCTCCTTTTTCTATCACCAATGATCCTTTGGTGAACTTCCACACCTTATCTGTAAATATGGATATACAACCTTCACTTTCCAACTTCCTTGTTGAAATTAGTTTTTTTCTTATATCTGGAACATTTCTTACCTCTTTCAACAACCATTGGTTTCCATTCCTTTTATTTATTTTTACCTTTCCCATTCCAAAAAATTTGCATGGTGCATCATCACCCAAATGAACCTGTCCAAAGTCACCTTGAACATAATCTAGAAAATGTTTCCTATGGGGTGTAGCATGAAATGAAGCCCCTGAATCTACTACCCAAGACTTAGAAATATTATCTACATAAAGAATCAAAGCATCTTGTAACACATCACCTGTTTCATTTTCTTCCTGATTTTTCTCCTGATGTCCATCTCTTTGTTTCTTTGGAGTTCTGCAGTCTTTCTTCAGATGTCCTTCTTCCCACAATTCCAACACTCTATCTTTTCTAGTCTATATTTGGATATGCCCTTCCTATAATTCCCATAGTTACCTTATCCCTTTCCTCTATCATTTTCTCTTCCCCTCTTCTCCATGTTTAACGCATTACCTAATGTCTCACATGTTATTTTCCATCGCATTTCCTCGCTAAGGATAACACCAACATCATCATCAAAATTTAAAGTGTTTGAACCAAAGACAGAGTTACTTACAGCCATGACCAAGCCATTCCATCTTTCTGGCAATGAGCACAATATTATAAGAGCCCTGGCCTCATCATCAAAGTCCACTTTTACAGAACTTAGTTGATTAGCAACCATATTAAATTCATTTAAATGATTTGCAATAGACCCACTTTCTGACATATTCATATTAAATAATATCTTCATAAGAAATACCTTATTAGACATTGAGGGTTTTTCATACAGTTTATCCAATGTGTCCATCATCTCCTTTGTTGCCTTTTCTTTTGAAATATTGAAAACCACTGACGTTTACAGGCTTGGTCATATCATTCCTAGTGCCTTTCTGTCAAGAACCTCCCATTCTCCTCCATCATTCATGGTCATCGGCTTCTTTTATATTCCACCCAATGGTAGGAATAGATCCTTCTGATATAAATAATCTTCCATCTGCATCTTCCATAACTGGTAGTTTTGGTCGTTAATTTTCTCAACCCTAAACTTTCCATCTTTCGCCATTGCTCCCACTAGAACCAGGAACCCTCTTTTCCTATGAGTTTCCTTTAGATCAGATACCAGTTATTATAAAAATAGGATCACAGAGCAATAAAATAAAACAAATGTGGAAATAAAACATAGAAGATACACAATACAATAGAGAAACATATATATGTGGTTCACCCAGTGTGGGATACATCCACTAGAGAAATTGTGAGTTCCTTCCTTTATTATTATCTAGCAAATGAAGGGATACAACCTATAGCATACCCATTGCAACTTCCTCTTCTTTCTCTCACAGTCTCGTCACTCATAATACAATATTCACCATGATAAATAGCTGCAATACATTTCCCTCATAAAATAGTGTTTCCTTCTAGGGAAAAAAACCCTAACATAACTCATACCATAAAATATGCGACCTTATAATGAACGGTCCAGATTTACTATGAAATTACAATATACATTTACAAGGAAATTTTTCCTTCGGGGGCTTCACCCCCAAACCACCGCAAGGGGGGTTAACCCCCCCTGCACTCCCCCGCATGGAGGAGTGTACATTATTCCAGGGTGTAAAGTCTTCATCGGGTATAAACACGACAAAAAGAAAAGACCTTTGAATCAGGAAGATAATCAGGCTCCATAACTAACACCCTATTGTACCTAAACTTGGTCAATTGTATAAGGTATTTAATTCGATGAGGCAGTTTTGATGCACATTCTTAGATGCATTGTTTATTAGATCTTGTTTTCACTTTCCATGATATTTTGACTTGAGATATTTGGAGGGCATACCCATTTGTTTTGCAGGACCTTGTTTGGTGGACAGTTTTGGAGGAACAAGCCTAGCTTGTGCTTCCATGGGGCTTGAATCCCATAGGTTGGATGTTGAAGGCCCATGTACCGGATGAAGGACACATGCTTTGGAAGCCTAGAATACACCTTGAACGACCTCATTCAGCCCTCACAAGCCAAAAAATTTTCTTTGGAGGAATAAAATGTCACCTTAAGGGGCATGACTTCATGCTTGAGGGGATTGAGGTGGTGATGAGGACACATGGCACGTTTTGTAAGAAGGATGTCTTGATACAAGATGAAAAGGAAAGGATTGAGGAGACATGGCTTGTGGAAGCCTATCACACCCTTCTCCAATCCCAATGACTTAGCCCAAGTGCCAAAACGTGACCTCAAAGGAGGTTGACATCACCTCTTTAGGGTTTTCTTTGTGCAAATTTAAATTTTAGTTGAATTGTTTAGTATTATTTGTGTAAAAGGGAAAGATTAGGGTTGTTGATCCCTATCTTGTGGTTTACCCTAAAATTATGTGTACAAAGTATGTCTAAGACTTTTTGTATAAATAGAGATCATTTGTATCTCATTTGAACATGGCTCTCCCTTGTGGAGAAGGATACTTAGATGAAATTTTCGCTACTCTTGGAGAATTTCATCTCTCTCTTGTAATTGTTATGGTTTTCTCTTGCTATCGATGGATAAAAAAAGGTGCGCTACACTTGGAGGATTTTTCTCATGCGTATTGATGGAATTTTCTTGGTCACTTAGGGTTTGATCTTTCATCTATTTGGAATTGGTAAGGAAATTTTGAACTTGTTGTCTAAAATTATTGCTTCTTCCATAATTGTTGGTAGATGAACCCTTGGAGGAGTATAAGGGCATACACCCTTCCCAAGATTTCATTTATTTTCTTGTGAAAGGTCATTAATTTGAAGGTTGCTTGGAGAACTACAAGTTTGTACACCCTCCAAGCTCACCTTTGTTTTTTTCACAAACCCTATGGAGTAAAAATTCTTACACCCCTAGGTTCTTTGTGGATCAAGCTCATACATCCAAGGTCATTTTGTTGCATAAGGTTTTTCTAAGAGAAGTAAAAGGGCTTACACCCTCTTAGCATTTCCTAGTGGACATGGCTTGCCTTGGGGAGAAAAAGGATTTACAACCCTGAGGACTTAGCCTAGTCTTCACATTCTTTGACTCCACAACCCAATAGTAAGGCACTAATCATTTTCATTTTGCATTGGAGAAATCAAATTATTACATTAGAATTCATGAAAATACAAAGGAATCAACTTGTTCAAATTGCTTTCTTCATTTGATGTTATCGGCTTGCTATTGCCCCTAGGACATCTCAATTGTCTAAGTGTTTACTACCGATGTTACAAATTTATGTTATAGCCATTAGGGTTTCAAAAAAACTCTCTTTCAAGCTTAATTTCTCACTCTTTTACCATTGGAAATAGTTGGAAAGTTGTTATTATTAATCTACTTGATTTTGGCTATTGTTGGGAAATATTTTGGCTAATTTCTTGGGGTAAAAGTTTTTGTTGTATAAAATCATTGCTACAGCCACTTGGATGTCATAAATATACTCTGAAAACTTATCTTTGCAGCCATCTAAATACCACTAAAGTTGTGCTAAAGTGTTGAGAACTTATCTACATGTTTTATGCTTCATAACTCAACTAATATTTGATGATTTAAGTGGTTTAATCTGCATTAGTTACTTTAATTCATCAGGCTTGTGGTTACACTTTCAGGCTAGATGATCAGACTGTTGGTTTCTATTTTCAGCAGGATTTCCTCCCTCTCACCCATCTCCATGAGTTTTGTTTTGCGATTTATTACATATCTTTATGCTCATGATAATTTTGTGTTGGACTTATCTTTGTTGTTTTACATGATTAAGCACAAGGGGAGATACTTTGATGAGATGATAAACTGGTTTCACTTGTTGTATGAATTCACCTGAAATCATCTATCGCCTGATATTCAAGTCCCCAAGGCTCCCAGGCACAAGTCTACAAGGATATATTATGGTTCTCATGCACTCTACGGAGAGTACATACCCCCAAATAGGATCCATATGTCATCCCCATTTTGTGGGATGACTAAGGATATGATGTCTCGAGGCCCTAAGGTTGCAGACATGGAGTGTCAAGAGACCATGACTAGCAGTGTCCACTTACACACATGGAATCTTGCTCTATCACCACAATTTGGATCATCATCAATGCATCCACCACACCAACTAGCTTCTGCAAGGCACATGGTTCTTTCTCTATACAATACAAGTCAGGTATTGTGGCAGGTAATAAACCTAATATTTCAGGCATTTAAGCATGTTGTATTGAATTTGCTTTTGATTATAGAGTGCATGCTTGGAAATTATGATTTTGACCATGTTTCCCCTTGGTGAGTGTCATAGATCTCCTAGTAAGTGGCCAAATTTTGGGGAAGGAGTGAAACTGGGGGTCCCTTGAGGGGTCATCGTACCATTCCCAACCATACTTATCACTTTCCATTCATTGTGTTCCCATCACATTGCCATATTCTAGGCCCTTTGGCTTTAGTGACCCAAGAAGGGAATGTACAGCATCTCATGGGAAGAAGGGGCTAAAGGCCTAGAGTCTTGTAGCTGGAAAAAGATAAAATACAAACCATTAACCTTCTATATACTCGCCCAAGGATCCCGAGGACAAATAAACATCTCTCATAAAAATTAATGGGACCTGTGACAAAATAACTAATAACAAATGTCAACCAGGGAGGGGCATGTGTGGGAACTATTTTTAATGCTTAGGTAGAATCCCCACACGTGTTCCCAAATTGGGGAAGCATGATGTGACCAAGGTAGAGTCAAGGTGGGAACAATTTTTATTTCTTAGGTAGAAGCCCCACCTTGGCTTCAACCTAGAAAGGTCCTTGTTGAGGAAAAAGGTATGAATTACCTTACTCAATCATTTTCAGATCTTGCCTGGCTAGGACAAGATAGTTGGGAATGTCACCTGGGGGTTTATAGCCTCAAAAAATTCTCTCAATCCTCAAGTATTAATTACAAGGACTGAGGTTGATTTATAGTTTAAATATGTTGCAAAAAAAAACAAAAAATAAAAAAGTTTTGGCATGTACACAGATTTGTGATTAAGTAAACATGGAGATCAAAAAGTGAAAAGTAACCAAGTCATGAATACACATATATGAGACAGAATAGAAATCTGATTTTATTTCACTCTGACATATTAAAAAAAAAAATCTCTTTACAAAACCCCTGTGAGGGCATGAACCAAAGTATGATTTAGAGATCTCCGATGAACACCATACAAAAAGACTCTGACAGTAAAGTAAAATTGAAATTAATAATCTAGATTAGCTTGCCACAAACTGCTGTCAATTTGACTCTCTAAAACAAGCATCTGAAAAGTGTGGTTCAATCTTGAACCTTGTTTCCTATAATAAGACCCTGCTTAGTATTGCTTTCTCCTTCTATTCTCCTCTTGTCTCTTCTTCTCATTCAGCTTTTATTATTTCCAATTAAGTTGTAGTTCAATTATTTTCTTTAGTTAAGTTGATTTAACTTAACTAATTAGTTTAGGAGAAATAAATAATAATAATATAGTTAAGGATCTTAATTAATAATAACTAGGTAGGTGGGACCCCCTGTGACTCTCGTCATTTCTTCCTTTTAAATCAAAAAATAATCATTTTAACCATATGCCACCCTTGTAACTCCCTTGAATATATTTCAAACTGGATATTTAAATATCATAAATAATTTATATCATATCCAAAAAAAGAATATATATATATATATATATATATATATATATATATATATATAATGTTGAAAACCATTAAGCATCATCCTCATCAACTGAAATCATAAAAAAACATAATTTAAAGACCATATTTGCCACTTTGTGAGGCAATTTTCCTTTTTTCGTTGTTGTTTCCCTTAGACTTACCGAAAGTAGCTCGTGGTTGATTGGACCCTTGGGGATGTATCTCGTTGATCACATGGGATTATTCATCCTTCAAATGCAGGTGGGAAGACACAAATTTCTAGGAATCATTGGAGGGAGAAGAAGGGGAGGCAATTGTTTTTCCCTTGTCTTGCACAGGTTGGGGAATAGCAGTTTTCAATCTCTTATTGGTGTGTGAAGACTGAACTGGAAAAACATCATGGGAAATATGGACATTGGGATTGATAGGTGGTGGTAAAGGAAATGACATAGTAGGCCAACCACGATGGTGAGAGAGAGGTTGGTTGATGATCTCTTGCCAACCATCATTTTTGGGGACTTCAGGCTGTAAAGACACATGTGGAGAAACGAGAATGCCAGGGATATTCTGAGGAGGATGGAAAGGGGGTTTTTCTGTTTGAGGGTGCATTATTTCATGGCCAACCCAATTAAATAACCCATCTTGGAATATTTGGTTCAATTCTTGAGGATCAACTTCAAAATGGATAGAAAATCTAGGCCTCCTATGGCCTTGATTCCAATTTCCCCTGCCTTTGTTATTTCGGCCATTGTTGCCTCTACTGAAAAATATCATCATGTAGCAATAGTTTTCCAGTAATGAATCTCTTAATAAACCATACATGACACTCTTCTTACATGAATCAAAATTTGGCTCAAAAATTGACACGAGATACATGCAAATCCATCCATAACAAACCATTCATTAATTGTCATGTGAACAGGGGGTGATAGGGTTCATGAGAAATATGGAGGGAGTGTAGTTAGTGAAAAATGGTAGAATGATAGGGAATGCATATACGAATATTGTTCAGCAATTAACCAAAGAATTTAACTATGTATAAAAATATCAAAATATCAGTCACCAACCCTTGCTATGTTATCCCTTTTGTCACTTCCACACAGACTTTTCTTTTTAAATTTATGAAACAAGTGAAATCGGGATTGTGAAGAGAATGTAATTAGTGAAAATGGTAGAATGATATGGAATCAATATGGATAATGTTCAAGTGAAACAAATCAAAACATGTTACCTTAAACGCAATCAAAACATATCTATGCCTAGAATTTCAAAGTTTAACAAGTGTTCCTTTACCAAAACAATAATCCAAACTGGTGTCTTCTTTGACAAATTTGCTTGATGGCTTGTGAATTATTTACACAATAATTTGTATGCCTAGAATTATTTAATCACAGTAACCATTGTACCCACATTATCATTATATGACGGTCATAACGAACAACATCATAATTGATATAAGAAACAATAATAGCCTTTGAGCCACGACCATAACATTAACTCCAATAATAATCCTTTAAACCCAACAAGGACACGTACAATGTTTACAAACAAATCGTATCCATCATTTATTTAACCATTGTTCAATGCAATTATTTTGGACATTATCACTTTATTCGAGCCTCAAACATTTCGAACACAAGTGCCCCTTTTATACAATCAACATAATGATTGAACCAAAAATAACATTCAATATTTTGAATGCAAGCTTCAAATTAATGGGTGGGTAGAGATCTCTTCCATAATTACCAAGAAAGGGACCAAACAAAACCATGCCCAAGTAACTAAGAAAGCAAAGTGCTCCCATTAACTTCAAACTGGAGTAAATACGCTTTCAATGTAATGTTCAAGGTTTAAGATAGTAATTGGTAGAGACAACAGGCAGTTTGACCAGAGAGTTTGGAATTTGAATGGCACAGACAACTCATTCCATAGGTGCCCTATCATAATCGATCACAGAAACAACAATATGCAATATTTCTCTCGGATGTATGGGTTTCAAACAACATACTGCAACTTTCTAAAAAAACAATTGAAGCCAACCCTTTTATCAACACTGCATAATGAGCAACCAAATAAAAACCCATGCCCAACAAAAAAGAATGAATAGTGCTCTCATCAACTTCTAGGTAGCAATGTTCTCATACTGTATAACATTTACCAGGCAATGGTGACAGTGAGGTTATAGAAAGCAAGCCAACAACTGAGGGTTTTGTCAAGACAAGGCATGGAATGCTCTAATATTGCATCGTAGCTCACATAAAAACCCACAGGGTCGAAACATGGTATGGGCACACTTAGTCACATGCACCAGTAATGTCAATATATAGGTGGGTTATTCACAAAGCCCGAAGTTTAAGTAGAATGTGATAACCAATTTCAACAAAGAGGCTAAACTCAAAAACAAAACCATGGCAAAGCAAGCTCCACTGCAACCTTTACTTAACAAGTCCCTGCAAATGATTACACACAGCAAGGACCACCACAAAAAACCAAAGATGCAACCATAACACAATTTCAAAAAAATTATAACAGCTTGAGAATCACACAGACCATGAGCAACCATAGCCAACATTTGATTTAAGGGAAGAGAAATTCTCATGGATGGAAAAGTAATAAAACCTCATACCTATCAAGTTTTGCGCGAGGAGAAAACACGAAACTATATACTTCCTCCACGACCAGGCAAGGTGGAGCAGCAGCAACTACCAGAGCCAAAAATGCAAGAATGACTAAGGTGACGGGCTCGAGGGGACTTTGAGTAACGTGAATTTACTACACGTTGCTTCTCCCTTCATATCCTCATTCAATTTTTAGTATGAGCCAATCCCACTATCCAACTCACCATAGCACTACATTCAAACCATTAATAAACCAAAAATCAAAAATTGCCATATTACTTTTGCAAAGTGCGCGATAGTTCAAAGTGCGCCACCCCTTGCCAATATAAAATTTCTTCAAATGACAATGTGTTAGGAACACAACCAACTATGCAACTCAAACAAATGCGCATAACCATAGTAGCAAGGGTCAAGATCACCCAACTTTCACCATGAACAATACACAACATTAAAACTGGAGTATAATTCTTTCATTCAAAAGGGAAGCATCATCATTTTTTATGAGATATCATCCAAACCATTTAGCTCTATTGTTTTAATCACCCAACCACCACATATTACCATAAACATTTTAAACCATGATCTGAAACAAATGAACTGTAGAAAATTGTGTTGCTACCATCACATAGGCAAACAAAATATCAATGATGCTTATCCACCATATTTCCATGAGTATAACAAGGGGGTCCCACCTACTAGTATATTATTAATATAGATAAATAATAAATCTTGGCAATCATTTGCGAGCATAGTATTCATCGTTGTGCTTTCAAGTGTCAACATTCCTAAAATAATTAAAGGCAATGAATGGGCTTGGAAAAAGGATGCATTGAAAACGAAGGTGCAGTACACCCTCTACAAAGACACCCATAGATGAGACAATAAGAGCCCTTGTATGTCATGAAACGTGTTAACCTATGAAGTCTAAACCCCTATCCACCTCATCATCCACTACATGACCTTGAAGGGGCACCCTTGGGAGCATCCCCTACTTAAGGTTTTTGTTTTACACAATAGGACTTCTATGACACCCCTCCCATACTTAAACTTGGTCAATTGTATAGGGCCGTTGAGAATTTTTTTAATTTGATGAGGTAGTTTTGATGCACATTTTTATATGCCTTGTTTATTAGATTTGGTTTTCACTTTCCATGATATTTTGACTTGAGATATTTGCAAGGTGTACCCATCATTTTTGTAGGACCTTGTTTGGTGGACAGTTTTGGAGGAACAAGCCTAGCTTGCGCTTCCATGGGGCTTGAAGCCCACAGGTTGGATGCTAAGGGACCACGTACTAGATGAAGACCACATGCTTTGGAGTCCTAGAAGACACCTTTCACGACCTCACCATGCCCTCGCAAGCCAAACATTTTTCTTTGGAGGCCTAAAATGTCACCTTAATGGGTTTGACGTCATGCTTGAGGGGCTTGAGGTGGTGATGAGAACACATGGCATGTTTTGCAAGAAGGAGGTTTTGATACAAGATGAAAAGGTATGGATTGAGGACACATGGATTTTGGAAGCCTAACTCATCCTTCTCCAAGCCCAACAACTTAGCCCAAGTTCCAAAACATGACCTCAAAGGAGGTTGACGTCACCTCTTTAGGGTTTTCTTTGTGCAAATTTAAATTTTAGTTGAATTGTTTAGTATTATTTGTGCAAAGGGGTAAGATTAGGGATGTTGACCCCTATATTGTAGTTTACCCTAAAATTATGTGGAAAACTATGTCTAATACTTTTTGTATAAATAGATATCATATGTATCTCATTTGAACATGGCTCTCCCTTGTGGAGAAGGATACTTAGCTGAAATTTTTTCCAGTCTTTGAGCATTTCATCTCTCTTGCAATCTGTGCTACACTTGGAGGCTTTTTCTCATGCTTGTTGATGGAATTTTCTTGGTCACTTAGGGTTTTATCTTGCATCTATTTGGAATTGGTAAGCAAATTCTGTAGTTGTTGTCTAAAATTCTTGCTTCTTCCATAATTTTTCATGGATGAACCCTTGGAGGAGTATAAGGGAATACACCCTCCCCAAAGATTTAATTTATTTGCTTGTGAAAGGTCATTAATTTCAAGGTTGCTTGGAGAACTACAAGGTCATACACCCTCCAATATCACCATTTTTTGTTTCACAAACCCTAGGTAGTAAAAAGTATTACACCCCTAGGTTCTTTGTGGATCAAGCTCATACATCCAAGGTCATTTTGTTGCATAAGGTTTTGCTAAGAGAAGTAAAAAGGCTTACACCTTACCCTCTTAGCCTTTCCTAGTGAACCTAGCTTGCCTTGGAGAGTAAAAGGATTTACACCCCTAAAGATTTATCATAGTCTTCACATTCTTTGACTCCACAACCCAATATTAAGGCACTAATCATTTTCATTTTGCATTGGGGAAATAAAATTGTTGCATTGGAATGCGTGAAAATATGAAGGAATCAACTTGTTCAAATTGCTTTCTTTCTTTGATGTTCTAGGCTTTCTATTTCCCTTAGGGTGTCTCAATTGGCTAAGATTTTCTTACTTTTGTTACAAATTTATGACACATACATTAGGGATGAAGCAAAACTCTCTTTCAAGCTTAAATTCTCACTCGTTTACCATTGGAAATAGTTGGAAAATTGTTATTATTAATCTACTAGATGTTGGCTATGGAAAATATTTTGGATAATTTCTTGGGGTAAAATTTTTTGTTGTATAAAATCATTTCTACAGCCACATGGTTGTCATAAATATACTCTGAAAACTTATCTTTACATTCATCTAAATACCACTAAAGTTGTGCTAAAGTGTTGAGAACTTATCTACATGTTTTATGCTTCATAACTCAACTAATCTTTGATGCTTTAAGTGGTTTAATATGCAGTAGTTAATTGATTTCATTGTTTATATATATACTGCTACTAACTTATACAATAAGGGATAGCAAGCCTAACTTATTGATCTGTCATATATTTCGGCTTGTATCGTCGTTTTTCTTGTGTCTCGAGAAGGTACAATCAGCATTGGCAAGGTCTAATACTTTTTGGAAACCTTTTCTACCACCAAGACCATATTCAAGCCATTCTCCACACATAGAAACTTTACCTATAGGGGTATCCATTCATACATCACACTTTCCTTCTCATTTCCCCCCTGGGGTCATCGGGATTCCCCCCTTGAGGTGATTCTATCATCTCTAAAGTGATGGGAATACCTGCCTAAGGTGACAGTGGGTAGGTGTTCTCAAAGTTGTCGTCATTTGGTGGTTGGGTTGGGATTTTCCCAACCTACATCTTGTGATATAACATTTACAATGAAAATATTAAAGAACGGATTAGAACATTGCAGCAGGATAATGAGATCTTAAAGAAAATTGTAGAAGAGAATCAAAGTCAAACAGTTGTTCTAGACATTATAAAAGGAGAAGCCATCAATATGAATGAAGGACTCAGGGACACGCAGAAGAAATTATTCTACACACTCAAGAAAATACAGAAGGACAAATCTAATCAAATGAAATTGAGCCTGTAGGTGAAGGATATGAAAGAAAAATACCAAAAGTCCCAATAGGTCTACACGAGAGTTAAGTAAATGCCAGGATATTCATCAAATCTCCCCCAAAATGCTTCCTGGAAGAAAAGAATCAGGGATGGTGATAATCAAAGATATTAAGAACACCCAAGAGCAGGCCAGTGTAACAAGAAAAGAACTATGGAAGTCATCTAATAGCCTACTCACACAGTTTAGAATGGATCCCCTAATAGATTTAGAGAAGGAATCATCAATTGAAACAATGGTAGAATATGTGGAAAGAAGGAGAAACCTCAACATGAATTCTATTGAAGTCATCTGTGAAGTTAATGCAGGATTTATAGATATGAGGTTAATACGGACCGCTAGGTTAATTTCACTAACTGAAGATTCCTTGCAACGTGTGGAGCATAAGTTAAAGACATAAATTAGTAACCCCATCTACAACAACGAAACATATCTTAAAAGGACACAGCTATATCGAGTGGATACTATACTCGGGGACTTCAAGATATGGAAAAGCTTCATAAACAAGATGCAACCGCAAAGGCCCACTTGATTATTATATTGTAACCAAATTTTGGAGTAGAATCATATTTTTTTAATTATTGTAATACCCTAATTGGGAAAGAGAATCGAAGCGTCGTCTCAGTCCTCTGAGAGTTTGATAGTTAGAGAAATACAAAAAAATTCTCTTCGTATTCTATAAAAGAGATGAATGTAAAGGGTAAAGGAATTTTGTGATTTTGCAATTCTGATAGTACTACTACTTTCATTTGAATAAAGAGAAAGAGGCATTTTGGAGATGGGAGATTTTGGTTAATGTGTTTGATATTTTTCTTAATGCTTTAATTGCTTATCTATGTTCTATGAGTTTAATTATGAAAACTATTTCTAGATTTTTTATCTTGGGCTTAGATTATCACGTGTTTCCTTTATTAAATACAATCATAATGTTATTAAACCTTAGCACAACTTTTTGTTAACATGTTTAATTACATTACTGCATTTATTTTTTATTATTCAACTCCTGATCAGGATAGGTTAATTTAGTGTAGAACTGCATCTTAGTTTAGTTTTATCTAGCATCATTTTAGTTTAATTTTATATTTTAATTCATCTAAGAACCTTTGATTCTCATATTCATATTTAGATAGATAATTTAGAGTGAAAACCATGCCAAGCAATTAAGAATTCAGTAGTTGGAACATTATGAATCTAGATCTGTGTTGGGTTATGCTTCAAAAAAATTTAAATGCTTCATGTATTTAAACATAACAAAAAACTTTTGCATATATCCAGAATATGAAATCATTATCTTTGTCACTTACCAGTTTTTGAATGGTTTATTCATTTGTAGCATCATCTCTTACTTTAACTAACTTTTTTCTCTAAAACATCTATTTTCATCTACTTCACTCTTGAACTTGTTTGCTCCTGCGTCAACTATTGTTTAAACTGATTATTCATTTTCTACAATGTTTGTAAGCTAAGAGTAGTTTTCAAAATATCTCTATTGACCATCTCCCCTGTCTGATTATGTAGACCCATTTTTTTTTCTATTAAGGGAATGTCATCTAGATTTAGAGAAAAATTAGTTTCCTTATAATTTCTATATCCTTGAATGCTTGGACCAAAAGATTCTAATATTTCCTAATTCAACCTTCCTTTTTCAAATTCAATTCCAGATAAAAATCTAGTATCTGGAGAATCATGATTCAGCTTTTGGTTCCAAATTTGTTTAATTTGTTCATTCTTGTTTACCATATCATCATATTTAGTAAATACACTTTGTGGCTTGACATTTGTAGACCCTTCTCTTGGTGTCTTCATGAATATTGATGGAAGAGTGTCCATTGAGTAAGCAGCTTCTTTTTTAATATTTTCCAATGTTCCTATATCAGGTTGAGTTTCTCCCTCTAGATCATCATCTATGATCACTTCAATTCTAGATTTATTGCTTGATTGTCCCTTTTTGTATCCATATCATCCTGAAGTTCCTAATTATGACTCCTTTTCAATGTCTTTTCTTGTTGTAGAGATGTGTCAATATTTACTTCCTGAGTTGATTGAGTCTCTTTTTGTATTTGTCCCTAAAGAATATTTTGTATTTCCTCCCAAGTATCCAAATTTATGATCTGTTCAAGATCGGGTTTGTTTTGATGCTTATATGATGACATATCAATCTCTAGCCTTCCATTATTAATAACCCCTAAAGATCCATATTTCCAAGTTGTCCGTTGTTCAATTCCCAATTCTTTTAACATCGTTTCCAGCACCTACTATGCACAATAAAAGGTCCAACCTCCCTTTCAGGCTTAAATTCGGCCTTTTTTCTTCTAGGAATAAAAAAAATCTCATCAACATTAAAGCTTTGTCTTATGAATTATAAAGAAAAAATTAGCATGGTTAAGAAACTTGGAATTTTAAAAGGTTTAACCTATGCACCATACATACTTTGAAAATGAACCAATCTCCTAATTGGGTCTCTAAAGATTCATGCAACAGCTTCTTAATCTCTAGGAAAATTATGGGGGCGCACTGCTCATGAAAAAGAGTATAAACTATAGACATGAATGAATTTATATAAATAGAAAAAAGCCACATTTTGAGGTTTACTTTGGACTAGGGGGGGTCCAATGAATAATTTAGGCAAGCTCTCCAACTTCATTTTCATTTTCTAAGTATAAATTATGAAAGTCATTATTTATTTGAAAAAGAAGTAGATAAACTAAATATGACTGGAAACGAAAAGTTATGTTCAAAGGAAAATATTTAAGTTGTTCATGAATAGACTCTGAAATAAAATGTGCAATGCAAAATTTGTCCATCATTTGTGTGGTAGGAGGGAAATTTTCTATCAGAACCCCTAAAATAATACTGTCAACAGTTTTATCAGAATCATAACACAAGATTGAGTATATCATACAAACAAATTCATGTAAATTTTGTTAATATTATGGTAGCTTCAGGAGGTATGAACCTCTATTATGACCTATGATGAGACTAGAATCCTTCGGAAGGAAGCAAAGAATTAAAGGAAACCCTAGACAAGTTGTCGGCTGAACAAATATATTTAAATTGAATTTATTGATGCCCAGAAGGAGAAGTCAGCCCCAGTTAGACTGGCCAGTCCACTATAAATACAGGGCACCAGTTTCATTATTTCACATCTCAGCAGTTGCAGTGAGAGCTAAGTCTGCGCAGGCAGTTGCAGGCAGCAGCAGTTTGGTGCGCAAGTTTCTGGGAGAGCTAGGAAAGTGGTGCGCTAGCTTCTGGGTGGGATCATCTATTCAGTTTAGTTTCTATTCTCTTGCTTGGTGCATTTAGCCTCTCTTGGCTATTGATTGCTACCAGGATTCTCTTCTCGGTCAAGGTCAAGGTGCTCGAAGGGTGGTTTCGGAATCTGGTTGGGTGATGAGGGTATCGTCAATGGTTAAACGAGCACAATCCTCTATATTCTAACAGTTTATGGGCCCACACCCCCTTTAGTCAGCCTAAAACGTTGGAAGGAAACATAACCGCTAGGTATTGAGCTCATTGAGGAACTGTCGCTAGAGTCACTAGCAGGAGCATCTTCCAAAGAACTACAGCTAGGGTTACTAGCAGTAGCAGTTGCAAAAACCCTAATTCTCAGATCCAGCACCTTGTGATGGAGCATCTTGCTCAAGGATAAGATATTCAGATGCGCCCTAACTCAGCGCACCTATTGACCTTATCAGAAGAAAGAAATGATGAAGTTGAAGTTTTGGATCAAGGCATGACCAGTTATCAGTCAACCGGAGACATGTGCGAAACAATCAGTCTCTTACATTACTCAGCACTTACGGGGACAATTGAAGATGATATGTGGATAATCGATAGTGGAGCTTCTAGGCACATGACGGGAGATCAAGCTAGAATCTCAAATCTAAATGAGAGTAAGACATCATACAAAGTGGAGCTTGGAGACAAAATCTCCTACCCCGTCGAAGGATTTGGAAAAGCCTCCATCAAATTGGAATCAGGTAATCATGTTCACTTAAGCAATGTTCTATATGTACCTGGTTTAGAAAAGAATCGTGTATCAATATCATGTTTAGAAGACAAATGAAACAGAATAGCCTTCATAGATGAAAAAGTGTTATCATGGCATAAGGATTCCAGCATAGAAGATGCTAGGGTTATTGGTAGACGTGAAGGGAATCTATATAGGCTACTAGAATGAAATGAAGAAGCCCTAGTACATGATGAAGTCAAACCTAATGAGCTTTGGCATAGAAGGTACACTCATATCAATTATCAAGCACTACCTTTCCTCGAGAAGATGGTTGAAGGGATAC
>JZKD02S1733095.1:485509-505760 GCA_000966675.3 Picea glauca
AGAAGAAGTATATATTGAACAACCTCAAGGATTCAAGGTACATTCCAGAGACACTCATGTTTGCAGATTGAAGAAAGCTCTATATGGACTCAAGCAAGCTCCAAGGGCTTGGTACTCCAGAATGGACAGCTATCTAACTAGACTTGGCTTCTCTAAGAGTCATGCAGATCAAAACCTTTACTACAAAGTCGTGAAAATGCACCTGTAATTCTATTATTATATGTTGATGATATATTCATAACAAGTAAAGAATCTCTAATCATCCAGTGCAAAAAGGATTTAGCCTCTGAATTTGATATGAAATATCTAGGTCTCATGCACTATTACTTGGGACTAGAAGTATGGCAAAAGCGTGGTGAAGTATTCCTTGGACAAGGAAAATACGCAATAAAGATCCTTCAGAAGTTTGGAATGATGGAATGTAAGTCCATGGACACTCCTATGAATGTGGATATAAGAAAAGTAAAAGTCCCAGATTCTGATCCAGTAGATCCATCTCTATATTGGAAGCTAATTGGATCATTGATGTATTTGGTAAATACTCGACTAGATATTTGCTTTGTTGTAAATACATTAAGTTAGTTCCAGGTGGAACCTAGACAAGAGCATTGGATAGCTGCAAAGCATGTCCTAAGATATATTCGTGGGACAATAAACTATGGCTTAAAATATACCGTGTGTAGTGATGTCCAACTTCATGGATTCACAGACTCTGATTGGGCAGGAAGTGCAAAAGACAGAAAGAGTACTTCAGGTATGTGTTTTAGCTTGGGCTCCGCTATGATATCTTGAAGCAGCAGGAAGCAGAAGTCTATCACACTCAGTACAGCAGAAGCAGAGTATATGGTAGCTTATGAATCATGCACAGAAGCAGTATGGCTAAGGAAGTTAATATCCAATTTATTTGATCAGAATCCAGAATCGACCACAATATATTGTGATAATCAAAGTTGTATAAGATTATCTGAGCATCCATTGTTTCATGAAAGGTCGAAGCACATTGAGATCAAATACTACTTTATCTGAGATAAATTCCAGGAAGGAGAGCTAAAGCTCGAGTATGTCCCCACTAATGAGCAGACAGTAGGCATCCTGACAAAACCTCTTTCCGGAATCAAGTTTGTATATTTTCGAGAGAAGATGGGGATCATGGAAATAACTCCCTTAGCTGAAAGGGAAGATTCTCCAGGATAGAGAAGGTACGCAAAAATATTCTTGAAAAACATTTATTTTATGATAACTCTCCAATTAGGAGGGAGCATTGAAAATATTATTTATCTTTTTAATAGTCCATATTGGACAGATGATTTCCTGTTCGGAAAGTGGATCGAGATTTTTGACGGACAGGGACTTCCCATTGTAGTTAACATGGGAGGCAAACTGATGTTGATGTATCATAGACAATGACTTCCCATTATGGGGAGTGATCTAGTACAATCATTCTTCTTGGCAGTCACTCTGAGTAGTGGTCAAGTAGAATGGTCTGCCTCATCGGGCAGTCATTCTTTCGAAGTTCACAGTTGTGAGCAGTTTCGAAGAATCGTTCATTTTGAAGGTTGATGCAGGACAGTTATTCCTCGAGGGCAAACTCATTCTCTCCAGGTTACACTTTGTTTAGTGTTGGAAGAATGGCCCAGGGTGGGGAGTAGTCCAGGCTCAGCAATCAGGGACAGTTATTCCTCGAGGGCAGACTCATTCTCTCCAAATTACACTTTGTTTAGTGTCGGAAGAATGGCCCGGGGTGGGGAATAGTCCAGGACAGTCATTCCTTAGGGAAAAATCATTCCCTCCAAGTTACACTTTGTTTAGTGTCGAAGGAATGGCCTAGGGTAAGGAATGGTCCAAACATTTCTCAAGGGCAGACTCATTCTCTCCACGTTACACTTTGTTTAGTGTCGAAAGAATGGCCCAAGGTGGGAAATGGTCTAGGTTCAGAAATCAAAAACAATCCTTCTTCCTTGGTTGAGAAGAATGGGGCAGATGGCCCATTATTGATATTTTATATTGAGAGCAGACATTCTTTCAGACCTCACAGATGTGAGTGAAATATTGGCCCAGATGATTATTATTGATGATCTATACTGAGGGCAGACATTCTTTTAGATCTCACAGACGTGAGTGAAAGATTGGTCCAAATGATTTAGTTATTGTCATAACATTGTTTCCATGCAGGTTGCTATCAGATATTTTTTATGAAGAATGAATGATAGTAGATATGCTAGTGTTTGTGATTGTGTTTCACAAATCTAAGTAGTTGTGTACTACTGGAATAGACACAGGTGTGTTCTATTAATTGATATTGTACCAGTTGTCATAGGAGATTATCCAGTCGGATAATAATGACAGGTGCTCATGGTGCTACCAGTTGAATGGTCTGTTGTGMTCAAGACCATACCTCCCTAGCTAGGAGGGAGTGTTAATATTATGGTAGCTTCAATAGGTATGAACCTCTATTGTGACCTATGACGAGACTAGAATCCTCCAGAAGGAAGCAAAGAATTAAAGAAAACCCTAGACAAGTTGTCGACTGAACAAATATATTTAAATTGAATTTATTGATGACCAGAAGGAGAAGTCAGCCCCAGTTAGACTGGCTAGTCCACTATAAATACAGGGCACCAGTTTCATTATTTCACATCTTGGCAGTTGCAGTGAGAGCTAAGTCTGCGCAGGCAGTTGCAGGCAGCAGCAGTTTGGTGCGAAAGTTTCTGGGAGAGMTGGGAAAGTGGTGCGCTAGCTTCTGGGTGGGATCATCTATTCAGTTTAGTTTCTATTCTCTTGCTTGRTGCATTTAGCCTCTCTTGGATATTGATTGCTACCAGGATTCTCTTCTCGGTCAAGGTYAAGGTGCTCAGAGGGTGGCTTCGGCCTGTGGTTGGGTGACGAGGGTATCGCCAATGGTTAAACGAGCACAATCCTCTATATTCTAACAAATTCTATGTAAACATATTGGTTTTGTAGGTATTTAGATCATGAGAAATACTAGTATTATCCTTCATCAAAGTTTGAACGAAAGATTGGTGTTCTTGGATGCTTAACTAATTAAAAATAACTTCTAGGGTTTCTTCACTAATAGCTTAACCATCATTGAATTATGAAACCCTAAGCCTCCAAGAAATAGATTCAGTCGTGGTATCAAATAATAAAGTTCCATTCCTGTTTACTAGGATTCTAGTGGATGCAATATATCTTTGAGCACACCAATGTACGAATTCTAGGAAATTATAAAATTGTGGAACCACAAATTGAGCCAGGTTTGAACCCCAAACATTAAAAGAGTCACCCAATTGTGTATACCTAGTTTGGGCCAAATTATGCATCTCATATAGATCAGAAGAAACTTTAGGATAAAAAAACTGGGAATCTTTGTCCTCTAGAAAGGTCTGTATGCTCAATAGGGTTTTTGACTTAGTTGAGACTGGTGATTTCAACATTTTTTTAACAAGAATAAGGGAAAAAACACTTTTCTCTCTTACCTGGGAGGCTGACTAATGGAAACCCTTTGTTTGTTGGTGATATTTTCGTTAGAAATTCCTATCGCCAAAGATTCATGTGCTTGTAATAGTGACATTCCACCAATTGGAGAATAAAAACAACCTAAATGTGATTAAGCAATCAAAACAAGAATATTTACATAAATTGTTATAATTGCAAAATGTAATTACTTACCTGACACCGACGATTTTTGAAAATGTTAAGCGGTTTTACTTTTTTATACTGTGCACAATGCGACGACTAGTTTTGAGAATGGTTTGGCAAGTTGTGCGGTGAGATGATATTTTGACACATTGCACACGTGGTATTCCTTGTCATGTCACCACACATTGGTTCACTTAAGTTAACCTTCAATCCTTTTCAATGTGCGCAGACCGTTGATCGTACTTACCTTTTGATCAACGGATCATACTACACCCACCCTGTCACCATATAACTATAAGGTTATATACATACAAATCATAAAATAATTCGTAAAAATATTTACAATTTCCTAATTTATTAATTTATTTACAATTAACAAATATATGAGTAAGAAGCTATGTTTACACAGAATAAAACCTAATAAAACTAAAAATATATAACAAGGCTAATACAGTATTCCAAAAAATAAAATTTTAATAGGAATACTTATTTATTTTGAATTAAAACAAAGATCAAAATGTTTTATATTCCAAGGAACCAATAAAATTAAACTAAGACTAGTCTAATTAAAAGAAAAAAAATGTTTTGAAATTTTATTTTAAATTTTATTCTATGTCCTAACAGGACAAACAACCTCAAGTTTCAAGGCACATAGGGCCAAGCTTTCTGCCCCACCTACATTCAAGTTGTTTCTCTTCACATTATGGATGAATTTGTAGTTTCTCCTACACCTCTCTACAAATGAAGTTTTATCAACCCGTGAAAGCACCATTGCTGCAAATTTATGCAGGATGTGGTCTCCATACATGTTCCACCATTGAATAGGATTCAACCTATCTCGATCTTTAGTTGCATGCAGGTTAGAAAAGACTCTATATTCACTTATATACTTGCTTAATTCTCTTAATACTTGAGCACACCTCTTCATCAGGGACCAACGTGTCTATTGAAAGCATATACCCATTATGTACCAATCGATATGTGTGTGGTTTTATCCTAACCCCACCCCTAGATGCAGGTTGGGCCAACCATATTGGAGAATAATCTTTGGTTGTAAGGACATATGCTAAGGCATGGAGTGGAGCATTAATATTATCATAGACTTTTGACCACATGTTTACGAATATGATCATACAAGATCGCATCTCTCGACTCAGCAATGTCTTTGATTTGGCCTCACATGTTGTCCATCTATTCATACACCTCCCCAATCACCCCACTCATATGTATCAAAAAAATGAATCAAAGTATAAATGGACTTGGTAAATTTCAAAACATACCTAACCTCTACCCAAAACTTACAATCAAGAACATTGTCCACCTCCTAAAATTCATGTCAATTAAATGCAGATGTAACCATACATCTAAAACCCTACCATGAATCACTTGAGACCATACTAGCCAATGCCTCTCTTACCTTCAAAAGGAACCTGAAGATAAGGTAATAGCGAGTGAATCTAGTCTTCGCAATCTTAAGTAGCTCTAAGTTAAAGTGATTGCAAAAACTATGGTGGGCCATGCAATGATTGGTAATAAATTTTATCATTTTTTTACCACTTTTATACAATGAACCAATCCATTTATAATCATGGTCCTTCATCTTAATAATGTCATGCATAAAGAGGTTCAATGTGTGAACCAAAAACTCTAACCAATATATGTTAGGGTACATGACATCAATGATTGCTCATGTTGCCTTACAATTAGAAACATTATCAATTATGACTTGAATGGCATTGTATAGTCGAATCTCTAAAATGGTTTTGAAAAAGAGTTCTACAATATTAATACCAATATTGTAATGATCTAAGTAGACATGGGATGAAAAGAAGACCACACTACTAGCAGAAACACCAATAAAATTTATCAATGATATGCGTTTAAAATTTTCTCAACCATCAAATACAATGGATACCACATATTCAATCCATTCATTTCTAAATTGTCCCAGAGCACTATGGATTTTATCTTTGTCAAGTCCCATGGTTTTGGCTTTGTCATACTTGGGCCTCGTGTTTTCTTTAGGGGCATTTTTTATGGCTTGTACCACTTCATGCCAATAGGTTGAGAAAAGAAAATTGAATGGTACATCATATGCATAGAAACTTAATTTTTTGCATCAACATCATCCCTACAACCTTAGTCAAGGAAATTTCATATTGTTTTATGCCTTGAACACAAAGGAGAGAATTCACTAGCATGGGAGGAATAGGGATTGACCAATGAACATTCTCTATGAGCCTAAGGTCTGTAACGTCCCCGAGCCTAATCGAGGGAAATTATGATGCAGAATACACATAAAAAATGAAATTTACAGTTAACTAATTTAATTATTTTACTGTTAGTTGATTTATTGCAGCTTGCAACTATGAATTAAAACATATTTAGCCATTGTTTATAACCATAAAATAGATGCATCTACAACATATCAAAAGAACATGAATGCAGCTTAATAATTTCCACAACAACATATAAATCATTCTCAAATGCACAGAGTTCATGCACAACAAACAAACTCATGAAATAACTTAGCAACAAGATAAAACATGTATATTTTAACAATGGTTATGCAACCAACTGCTTGGGATGGAAGTTCCACCCAACCATGGAATGAATGTTTCAAATCTCAACAACCATTCACCCCCTAGCTAAGGCTAGTAATCCAGAAAAGAGGGTGGTCTCTCACAGTCCACTCACAACTCATAAAACCAACAACCCAATGATATCTTCCTACAACTATCCTGATTTTCCACAAGTTCTCTTCCTCTTGACCTTCCCAACCCAAGGAATGTACCCCTTCACTAATCTCAATCACTCGGGTGTCCCATTCATTTATCAAGGTCTCTCTAGCACAGGTAACCAGGAATCTCTCAGTTGGAAACTCAAAGGAACTTGCTTCTCAGAAAACTACCAACAGAACACAACAAACACTTGTTGTTCTAGTGTAAATCACTCAGGAGTTCACTCTTCATGCCCTGACTCTTTAGTGTCTAGCTCCAATTGCGCTCCATATTTCTCTAGAATTCACCCTCCATGGTTGCACCAGCTCCAAGCTCTCTTTATTTCTCTCTTCTTGCTCCTCATGCACCAAAAATCAATGTGTAAAATTGTTATCCCCACCCATACGAATTTCCTCTTGTTTGCTTGTCTTTCTTGACTCACACTCTTCCCCAAGTTGATTTCACTCAACCCCCATGTGCCCAATAACTTTGGGATGTGAATACTCACACCAACCCTCTTACATGTATTCAATGATTGGCTTTGGAAACACTCAATCAGAAATGGGAAGGTTCATATACAAATAGAAAATTTAGGAAAATGGGTTGGATTAATATACATGGGTAATTCTCCCTTGGAACCCTCTAGGCCATTATCCTAGACACTCCCCTATATTTTGTATTAATTCATCCCCCATCTCTTTTCCATGTCCCTTAGCAGTTGGCATTACATTTTTATTATTAAAACATAGAAATACAATTGGCATATTACATTGCTTGGTCGTTGCCACATATTATATCTACATAAGCATTAATTAAACTGGGGATTATATCGGGGATGTTACATTCCCCCTCCCCTAAAATTATGTGTCATCCTTGGTGCACACTATGTCGATATACATATATGCAAATTTACATCACAATACTTAGAAAGAAAAATTCTACAATTTAACAACTCCAACAGCAATTCCAACCATAATCTCACATTCCTTTCAACTCGCCAACCCAAGGAATGCACCATTTGTTTATCATGGTTAACCCAATTTATGTACTATATCTTTATCAAGGCTAACCCAAGGAATGATCCATTCTTTTATCAAGGTCCCCGAAACAACTGGCTAGGACTATGAGATGTGGTTCCAAAACTCTAGTTGTTCAAAATGGAGTCTTGCATTCCATTTTCTTCAAAATTGTCAAAAATTTGTGGGTATTATACTCACATGTTTTCTTCATGCTCTCATGTAGCATCTTTAGGACCATAGCAAGTCCATTGAACCTTTATTATCCCTATGGCCTTGTTCCTAAGGAGTTTGACTTTTCATTCCAGGATGTGTACTAGAACCACCTGAAAATCCCCTTCATGTTCCACCTAGATCACATTCCAATAAATTATGTGGTTAGATTCATTCACATATTTATTTAATAATGATACATGAAATACATTATGCACTCTCATGGATGCAGACAATGCTAACATGTATGCAATTGGCCCTATCTTTTCTAATATTTCAAAAGGTCCACAATATCTCGTTTCCAACTCCGGGAAACTTCATAATCTTATCGAACTTCTCTTTGCCTTTACTTTTAAGAACACGTGCTCTCCCACTTTAAAATATTTGAAAATTATATTCTTGTATGCATAAGTTTTTTGCCTGGGCCTGGGTGGCCTTTAAATTCTGCTTTATATTTTCCATCTTCTCTTCCATTTCCTTTAACAATTTTGGCCCAACAACTGTTATGTCTGCTGGATTATCCCAACTCACTGGTGTGTTACATTTTTTTCCATACAATTTTTCAAACGGACTCATTTTCAATGAGGCATGATACCCATTATTTTATGCAAATTCCACTAAATGAATATAGTTTTCCCACTTTTATGGTTGATCCATCACATACATTCTAAGCATGTCCTCAATTATCCTGTTGGCCCTTTCTATTTTCCCATCTGAATCTGGATGATATGTTGTACGAAGATTTAGATTTATTCCAAAGACTTTGAATAAACCTTTCCAAAAATTCAAAGTAAACTTTGAGTCTCTATCTGAAATTATTGTTTTAGGCACTCCATGTAGCTTAGAAACTTCTTTCATATATATTTATGCAATATTTGTTTCCTTGTGTATAGTTTTTACTGGAATAAAATGTTTTGTCTTCGTCAATTTATCCACCACCACCATGATGGAATAATGTTGTTTCATTGTTCTAGGCAGCTTAGTAATAAAATCAATTATGGCAACTTCCCACTGACATTCTGGAATGGGAAATGGTTGTAGCAACCCTGTTGGATGCTTATGCTCTATTTTTACCTTTTGGCATTCTAAACATATGGCTATGTAATTAGGCACTTCCTTTTTTCATTCTCGGCCAAAAGTATTGGCTTCTTACAGCTGAAATTGTTTTTTGATATCCTGGGTGCTTGTCATATAGCACATTATGCATTTCCTTCAAAACTGCATTTTTCAACTCACTGGAATTCGGCACATACAACTTACCTATGTATATGATAATTTCATCTTCTTTCATCTCATAAGAATTAAATTATTGTTGAAAATTAATTTGTTGTAATATCTCTTTTATTTTTAAATAATATTGATATGAATTTGCTTCTACAATGATTTGATCCTTCAAATCAGTCATGTACATGTTGATGGCTGCAATATGCACTTCATGAGCTCTCATGTTGAGTGCATCGACCACTTGATTTTTCTTTCCTTTTGTATGCTTAATTTCAAAGTCATATTCACTCAGAAATTCCATCCATCTAGTTTGTCTAGCATTTAGTGTTAGTTGTCCAAACAAATGCTTCAGACCATGGTGGTTTGTTCTTAGCTCGAATTTCTTACCCATGAGGTAATGCCTCCATATTTTCAATGCATGTACAATTGTTGTTAATTCTAGATCATGGGTAGCATAATTTATTTCATGCTCTTTTAATTTTTTGGACTCATAGCATACCACATGGTCCTTTTGACTGAGAACTCCACCAAACCATTCCTTGCATGCATCGGTGCACACAAAAAAATCTTCATTTGGATCGACAATCTTCAATATGGGCGCACTTGTCAATATTTCCTTCAATTGTTGAAAGCTTTCTTCACACTTGAAAGTCCATTCAAATTTCACTCCCTTATTTTGCAAAGAAGTGATTGGACTTGAAATCTTTTAGAACCCTTTTATGAATCTTTGGTAATAACCAACAAGACCCATAAATGATCTATCTTCCATCACATTCTTTGGTGTTGGTAATACTCTAATGGATTTTGTCTTCTCAAGATCAATTGATATCTCATCTGCTAAAATTATATGCCCCAAGTAGTGAATCTTCTTTTGATAAAAGATGCATTTACTTAGTTTAGCATACAATTTATTCTCTCTTAAAACTTGCAACACCATTCTTAATTGTTGTTCATGTTCCTCTTCTGACTTATAGTATATGAGTATATCATCTAGGAATACAATTACAAACTTTTCCAGGTACTCCCTGAACACTCCATTCATCAAATACATAAATGCTATTGGGGCATTTGATAGTCCAAATGGCACTACTGTGAATTCATAATGCCCATATCTTGTCCTAAATGTTTTCTTTTTGATGTCTTCTTCCTTAATATTCACTTGATGATATCCTGATCACAAGTTAATCTGAGAAAATATCCTTGCACCTTTTAGTTGATCAAACAAATCATCAATCTTTGGAAAAGGATATTTTTTCTTTATGGTGACCTTATTCAACTATCTGAAATCAATGCACAGTCTTAAGGTTCCATCTTTCTTCTTTACAAAAATAACTGGGGCTCCCCAAGGTGACACACTTGGGCATATATACCCCTTCTTTAACAACTCCAAGTTGCATCTGAAACTCCTTCAATTCTTGTGTTACCATTCTATAAGGTGTCTTCTGGGGAAGCTCATGGCACCAAATCTATAGAAAAATCGATGTCTCTCTTTGGTGGAAATCCTATAATTTCTCTAAAAACATCTTCAAAATCCTTTAATATGGTATGGTCTTCAATTCTTGCCACTTTATCTTCGGTTTCCTCTTCCATATGGGCTACAAAAATCTGACATCATTTCCTGAAACTCTTCTTCAACTGCATAGCTAAAATCTCTCTAACAACTACAGTGCTCGGAATGCCTTGAATCTTGCCTTGTTTCCCTTCCTCATCAAGACATGTGATTGTATTTTGGTAACAGTCTAGGACAGCATGGTGTTTTTCCAACCAATCCATGCCAATTAGATAATCATATGAACCCAATGGTATGATGTTTACATCCATCTTTGTTTTGATTCCATTCATGTCTATCGGACAATCTTTAACTAACTCATTGATCTTTCTCTTAGCTCATGTGTCTAACTGAACTAACCAATATTTATTATGCTTACTTCTTTGCAAGTGAAATATTTCAACAATTTTAGCATTTGTGTAACTATGACTAGCTCTAGAGTCAATCAAAATTGTTATGGGTTGGTTATCAATCTTGCCTTCCACTTTGATCATGGGGGATTGATATTATGCTTTCTTTTTATCCAAGATTGCATAAATCCTTGGCATGTTCCCTCCCATGTCTTCCACTATTTTAGCCTCTAAAATGTTGTGGAAATCCCTCATTCTTTCTCCTTTGTGAGGGTGTTCACTATATAATTGATTTCCCTCACATCCCCAGCATTGAACAGGATGTTGCCTTGGCCTTTTCCCAAATGAATTTGAAGTCTTGTGCTCATTTTGGGTTGTTTGAACTTGTTGATTGGTTTGGGAATTATTTCTGAAAAATGGTGGCTTAAAACCTTTATGCCTTTATGCTAGCGGGAAAAAACCCCCTTTAACTACACCAGGGTTCAGGATGTAGACAGAGTGAATAACCATCTAAAATCTAATTAATTCTCAATACTACCCCAAAAATACCAAAACAAATGTACAGAAAGAAAAGAGAGAAGAGATCGGGTAACTATACCTCTGATCCCACGTCTGGGGATGATCTCCTCATGCTTGGAAGTTTCACTGACTACACGTCTCCTCCCAAGTCTAACCTTCATCCAAAGATAGGAAAACAAAGAACCAAAATCATGTTATTTTATACATAAGTTAGGGTTAGAAGTTATAATTCTAAGTATAAATCAATAAAAATACAAGACACCATCGACAAGAAAATGTAATTCTTTTATTCATCATACAAATATTATACCTTGCAATCTATGTCGGACACCATTCTGCGAACCTGGTTTGGGCTCCTCTTTACCATGCTCCAAGTGCACCTTGAATGGAATTCTTCTCTCAACCTTTTGATCACCTCTATGGAAGGGAATGGATGCAATGGAGGAAGAAGGGGTTGATGAGGGAATGTTGAGACAATATCTCACAAAAGGCAGCAATATATTGGGCAAGGAGGGGAAGTGAAATCGGGCAAAGTTTCATTGTTCTTATGCTTAGATGTGAAATGAGACCCCAAAACCTCCTTTTATATGACAAAATCATGGTTATTTGGTTGGGTGATGGGCTATAGCAGGTGGATTAGTTGGGAAACTTCCAATAGCCCGTGAATTTCAACGAATTCCTTGCAACTTTTTATTTGTTGCAACTTTTGCAAGTATATGCGGGTTGTAATCATGAAAAAATCATATGTACGCAAGCTATAGTGGTTTAGAAAGCATATGTACATGGGTTGTAATGGTGCAGGGCATGTACATCTTCCAAAAAATGGTTTTTTAAGAAGAGTTTCTCATCAGTGCTCTAGCAAAAAAAGCAAGTAAGAGGGCCAAGGCCATGTATGCAGGAATAGGGCATTTTAGGGCTATAACACTCTGATCATTTTTCCCTTTCATCTTGTCATTCCAAGCTTTTTGAAAAAACTACCCTTCCTTTGCTTTGCTCATAAATATGCCTTGCTCTCCTTAAGGTTTCTTCCAAGGTTTTGGGGTTGTCATATTGAATCTTGTCACTATAAAAGGAGGGTAACCCACTTAGAAACCTTTGGATTTTTACTTTCTCATCCATGATGAAATCAACATACTTCAACAATTCGAGAACCTCTTCTAATAGTCCTCCATTTTCATGGTTCCCAACTTGAGTTCAAAGAACTCTTTCATCTTCCTTTCATAATAATGCTCGAACAAATATTTCTCTAGGAAATATCCTTTGAATTTCCTCCATGAGATCATCTTCTCATTAAGGCTCTTGGCTTTCTTAAGATGATCCTGCCACATGGTTGTCTTTCCTTTCAACTGGTAGGTGGAAATTCTATCTTCTATCTAGGAGGGGTAATCATGCAGCTGGAACTATTTCTTCATTTCCAACAAACATGCCTTGGCCTCTTCTCTTTTCCTGTGCTCACCACTGAAAGTTGGCGGCTTAATTTTCCTGAGTTCACCTTGCAAGATGTCTACCTAAGGCTTTCTCCTTTGCCTTGAACATGAGACACACTTGGACTAATCCCTAGCCCTGAACTTGCATTATTTCCTTCTAGTTGATATCTTTGGAGAACGATGATGTCTACTCATGCTTCTTGATTCCCTATCATTTCCATGATCATCATTTTTTCTATGGGATCTCGATGTTGTCACTTGTCTAGCACTAGTTGCTTGATTGTTTCCAGAGTCCTTGTTGAATTTCTTATGCAACATGTTCAATCTTTGAAGTATCTCTTCTTGAGCCTTCGTAATCCTTTCATTATTGATGCAGGAGCATCGCTCACCTACCAAGCGAACCAGCGCGAGGAGAAAGAGAACGTACAGATGGACAAGCCAGCAAACCTTTTTTATTTTGAATTTCACCTTGGTATTGTTGCGCCGCCGTTTACTAAAGGCATTCAAAGCTGAGCGCATTTGTAATATAATGTAGATAAGGAGGCATTTAACAGTTTTAAATGCTGGTAGATAGGGTTAGCTGTAGATTAGACAGTTTCATCTTTCCAGGAGGGAAAACGAATATAGGCACCCTCCTTGTGTAATTAATTATCATTCACATCTTGTATTATTCAGCAGTAGCATGAGAAAGGAAGAAGAACAAAGCAGAGAGCTTGTGAAGAACCTCCATGTACAGACATTGAATTAATAGGAAAGATTTTATTCAATCCCATGGATGTGTTTAGTCTCTTTGTGTTGTTGATATTATGCTTTTGCATACTTGCTTCCTTATATGTTTATATTTTATATGTTGCTTATGTGATAGCATATCATGTTAGAAACCTGAGAGAATGAGTTTCAATTGTTTCTCTGCTTGAGCCAGGAGATTTCTGCATAGAGTGCAGTTAAATTCCTTCGCATAGAGTGCGTCGAGGAGGCTAAGCAGTTGAACCTTTGTTCTCGTTTGCCAGGGTGAATTAGAATTGTTCAAGCCATGTAGGTGAGTGCAGGTTGGACGTGGGTCTCAGCTGTTAGTCTGAGGAAAGAAGCTCAAAATCTTTGTTGCAGGCGAGTGCACGGGATTTGAATGACTTCAACACTTGGAGAGTGATTGAATGTTGAAACGTGATCAGACCTCGTAAAGGTTCTCTGAAGGATTCAGTCGAATAAAGTTCAGGAGGGACAGTTCTTTTGTTTCACTGTGGGAACAGACCCAGGAAAGTTCGCACAGGGCAAAGGTGGTGAAGCGAAGAAAAAAAAAACTCTTCAAGAGGAAGAGAATCGACGGCTTGGAGTTGTCGAGGAGAAACCCAAAATCATGAGGACAGTCCGATCGTGGAAGAGTTGCGCGGGAGATAGTCGTAAGCACAGGCGAGGAAGGATCAAAGCCCATTGGGCTTCAGGGTATCGGCATTCAGGGATTGATAAGGCGAGGGTTCACCCCTCGTAGAATCGCGAATCGCGATTCCCTGAATGAATCTGCATTGTTGATCTGGACGAGGACATGTGGCGCAGGATCCCTTTGGATCGGGGTTTGGCATTCCCGGAGGTAAGAGTTTTATACTCTTTGAAATCGCGACCGGTGATTTCCCAAGTCAACTAGAGCCGTCGATCTCCAGGAAGACACGTGGCAGAAGATCTTGAGGAGTCAGGATTCGGGGTTTGGCAGGGTCTGTGACCTTGTGTATCAGGAAGTGCGAAYTCCCAAATCATGAAATCCTGATAGAACGAGGGGAGGACAGGTGTCATCAGACTTCGGGGTTTCAGCGTTCGGGAAATCGGGGTTCTCGACGCCCAAGAGTTCTCGCATCRTGGATTCGCGATCCACGAAATCCCAAAGGAGAYGTGGCAGCGTGGGACCCAAGGCTCATTGGAGGACAGGTGGCRTGTTGTCRGAGTTTGGGGTTYGGGGATTTGAATTGCACGAGATCATGCACACAAGGTTCGCGATATCGCGAGACCCGATCTCCCGATTTCCGAAGGGAAGATTTTCCGAATAGTGTTTTGTGGGTGACAGGAACTCCTGAGGGAGAAAGAGAGTTGTTGACTCTTCGGGTCCGTGAGAATTAGAAGGTCCTGGTGGAGCGGCTTGCTCGGTGAGGGGCGGGTTGCATCAATTATCATCTCTATAGCTCTGCACTTCCCTATGCAGGCTTCTCATAGTTACAGGCTCATGCCTATCTCTTCTTCCATCTGACTTTGTCTCATCATTCTCCATGCTGACATGTATACCTCTGACCTCTTCCTCATGGATATAATATCCCTGAGCCTCTTCCATAACTCTAGTCCTCATATAAGAACTAAATTTTCTCTTTGTACCTCTAATTATGCAAGAAATGTACATGTAATAATTATTGTTAGAAACATGCATAGCATAAAACATTCCTTCCATTAGAAAACAGGTTATTTCTTTATCAATTTATGGAGTACATAATGCACCAAATAAAAAATTTGATTCCTTATATTCATTCCTCTCTAAAACATATTTCCAATGGTTGTACTCATGCCTCAATCTGAGTTCTGAGCGAAAACTTACAACATTTATATGTTGTAATTTCCACTCTTTTACTGCTACATAAATCTATTTTTAATTTATAAGAATTTTCATTGCCCAATTAAAAATTATGGGTGGACAGATGTCTTATACAACTCAATACCCTTCCAACGACTATTTTTTTTCTCAAATCCGAGCTCTGAGATGAAAGTTATGGTCCGAAGAAGTTTAGGTTGTTTTACCCAATTTATCCATGCATGATACAAGTGCCTTATTTCTCTTCCTGCGCATTTTCAGATACTCATAACCAAAATATGACTTCATTTATGGCTTCTATGGGTCATAAATTTTCCATCGACTACTCCTATGCCCCAAACAGACTTCTGAGCATGGAGTTATGCCCTCTGGAAGTAAAATCAGTGCCAAAATTTTACCCTCACTGTTTTGGTTGTAACTTTCTCACATGAGCTCTGTTTTGTGAACTATTTAGCTCATTGGATAGATCTCTTTGATTTGTTTTATTTGACTAGCTAAAAACATTGTTTAGGGACTCAAAAATTCCTCACAAGTTAATGACATTCAAAAACCATAAAAAAACGCATAAAAATGATTGTTTTACCATTGTAACGGCCCTTTAAATCCGAACGGTTGATCTCAAATCGCACCAAATCTGAGCCATTGATTCATGCTACATCGTCCATCAGAGACCAATGTTCTTCCTTGGGCACACACCACACTTTCCCCAATATTCTGATGTGACCGTCGTGTTGATGTTTGGACAACATCGAGAAGACATTCTCTAAAGATAATAATTAATAATATAATTATCATTGAATATTAAATATAGTATATAATAAGTAAATGATAATAATAAATAGTTATTGATTATTCAAGGGATGCATCCTTTCATGGATGGTCACCTTATGTTCCCTATATATGGAACACTCATTGTTGTAATAATATATTGAATATCTCTCATATCTCATATGAATAAAAACCAACATGGTATCAGAGCAGGATTGGGCTTGACTCCTTCACCGGAGGGCCCAGGTAAATTAAAGAGAAATGGAAGATTAACTTAGATTAGGTGTTACTGGAGCTAAGTGGGTCCAGTAGGTCAAGTACAGATAATGGAGAGGAAGTGGGTCACTGCTCCTGTGAAAGATCTAGCGGTTGGCTCAACATCTCGACAAGTTCGCAATCCTCACACTCCATCTAATAAAACTGGTTATGACATTTGTGGATTTCAAATATCTCTTCTAGATGTTTGTCGATTTTAAATATCTATGAAACAACTTCCATAAGAATTATGAAAATAATTTTTTTTATGGGAATAGAGACTGGTCAATCCATAGCTACCCAATACCTTCGTTCGAGGCATACGTACTTTGCAGATGAAAGGTCGGAAGCATGAATGACACAAACATGGATAGGACTGCAGTGTGGCTGGTTGTCAATTGGGTACAATATATGAAAATATTTTTTAAAGAGTAAAGTAGTTAGTATTTTGATTTCCAGTAAGGTGATATCCACGGAATCGATCGTTGGTCTGCTGAATGCCATGAATCTACAAATAGTCGAGATGAAGATGGTTGAGTTTGATTAAACCATTAGTATGTTGTGGTTGATATCACAATACACGGTCACGAGATGGTGGGAGAAGATGAACGATGTTGCTAGGAAATGGTAACCAGTAGGGTTTTTGCACACAATCATCTCTTTGATCAAGGACACAAATCATGAATGGAAAATGTTGCGATTTCCACAACTTGGGTGGACAACACAAAAGATTTTCCATTTTCTGAATTTCATTGTTTGTGGAGTACGAGCTATTACCTTTGGATTTCACAATCAGGTCTTCGCTTAGAAGTCGAGGGCTTTACTAGTTGCATTGCAAGAACTTACTTGATTATTATTTTTGTCTGCGTATACATTAGTTGTGCTATTTTGGACACAAGTATACCATCAAGCACGAGGAAGCTCATACATTCACATAATTTGGCCAACCTATTTTATTATGAATTGTTGATTTATGTCACCAAGTGTGCATTTGGATATTCATGTGGAAGGTTGGAAACAATGTCGCATTGGAGATGATCAGGACATTATTTATTTATTTATTTATTTTGCGCTTACTTTGTTTCTTGCATCATTGGGTTTATTTGTACAAAGGTTTCCACTGTTAGAGGTATTTACATGACTAGAATGAAGGATGCCACTATTGTTATTTTGATAGCCGCTTATTTGATTGGGAGATACTACTATTGGATCCATGTGAGATAGATGTATCTACAATACCTGCATGCTAAACTATAACATATGTTACCGGTGGTGAACAAGATCAACACTACGATTACAATCCCCTTGTGATATGAGTGGAGGTCACCACGGTTTAGGTGGTTCCATTAGTCAAAGCAGGGTTGCTAGTCCATGTGACAACATGGCTAGAAGAATCACACCTTGGGGGATAACAATGACATCTACTGAAGATTCCCACGAATATTGAAGATGTGGGAGGCATGTAAAGGCATTTCATACTCGAGATGGATATATGATGTTGCTTAGATGAGGTGCCTGCGACATTGTTGTTGTCTGCCCAGAGCTGTAAATTTGATACACATTTGATAGCCTTCAGGATCTGGTCGAAATTGGTGAGAATGGTCAGATGAAGGAACCAAGACAATGGTTTCAAGAGGAAACCTCTATGTGTCTTGGGGTACATTGGTTCCATGAGGGAACCTCGATGTGTCCTAGAGATGTTTGAGACAACATCATGAGACATTCTCCCTAGAGGGTCCTATATGGACTAGTAGGAGTAAATGTGGACTTCATCTTGATGTGCCTCAAATGGTCAGATGAAGGAACTAAGACATTGGTTTCATGAGGTAATATCGATATGTCTTGGGGACATTGGTTCCATGAGGTAACCTTGATATGTCTTGTGAGACATTGAGTCCATGAGGGAACCTTGATATGTATTAGACATTGTTTTCATGAGGAAACCTTTATATGTAAAATAAGGTCCAAGATTACTTTCCCTTTCAAGACAGTTGAGCCAATTGATCTCATTGATCTTGTAGCTCCACTTAATGTTTCCAGAGATATTGCAGTAGGTCACAAGTTACTTGCATGGGCTCGTCAGACTCTACAGAAGGAAGAAGGACATGCAAATCCTCATGGTACCTTTCGAGAGAGAAAGAGACCTCAGAGATATTCGTGCTATACTGCAGCTATGAGCCACATCAATGATTCCAATCCTTCTTGTTATGAGGAGGCATCTAGTCAGCCAGTATGGAGAGATGCCATGATGGAGGAGTATCAATCCATCATGAAGAATGATGTGTGAGATATTTTTCTGAGACCTGAAGGGAAGTTTGCATTGACTTCCAAATGGATCTACAAGATCAAACACATAGTTGACGGGAGCATCAAGAGGCACAAAACGAGATTTGTTTCTAGAATATTCTCTTAGGTGGAGGGAATAAATTATGAGGAGACATTTTCTCCTATTGCTCGATACTCTTCTATCCGGATGATTATTTCCCCTGTAGCATCCATGGGTTGGAGAGTACATCATCTGGATGTAAAGACAACATTTCTCAATGGAGAGATTAAGGAAGAAGTATACATCGAGCAGCCAGATGGTTTCATGATACATGAGAAGGAGTCTCATGTGTGCAGGTTGAAAATGGCCTTGTATGGAATCAAACAATCACCTCGATCTTGGTATGAAAGGATTGATGGACACCTGATGATTTTTGGGCTTCAACAAGTGTTTTCGATCCCAGGTTGTACTACAATATTGTTAATGGTGAGTCCCTGATTTTGGTCCCCTACGTTGATGATTAATTTCTCACTGGTACAGAGAGCCTTATTATTGAATGAAAGTGTGTTGGCCTCTGAGTTCGAGATGAAGGACCTTGGTATGATGCACTACTTCTTGGGACTAGAGGTGTGGAAGAGAACTGATGAGATCTTCCTGAGTTAGGGGAAGTACACAGTTGAGATATTCAATAAGTTTGAGATACTAAACTTGAAGCCCGTGATTACACCAATGATGACGAATCTAAAGAAACTAAGTGTTTCTTCATCTGATTATGACGAAATTGATCCGACTCTATATAGACAGGTGGTTGGATAACTGATGTATCTGGTTAACACGAGATCAAATAATTGTTATGCAGTGAGTGCACTTAGCCATTTTATAAGTCAGTTGAGATAGACACACTAGTTTGTTGTGAAGCATGTGTTGAGATACTTGCGAGGCACAGTTCGACATGGTCTGATATATACTTCCAGTATTGATATGATATGGCAGGAATATATTGACTTTGATTGGGTAGGGATCACAGTGGAAAGAAAGAGCACCTTCAAGTGTTGCTTCACTTTGGTATCTTCCATGGTTTCCTGGTGTAGTAGGAAACGAAGTTTTGTGGCTTTGAGAACAACAGAAGCAAAGTACATTGCATTAAGTATGAGAGTTCGTGAAGCAGTGTGGCTTCAAAAGCTCCTTGCATATTTATTCGAACATGTGTTGGATTCCATCATTATTCATTATGGTAACCAAAGTTGTGTAAAAATATCTGATAATCCAGTGTTTCATGACAAATCGAACCACATTGAGATCAAGTACCATTACATCTGAGACATGGTGCAGAGGAAGGAATTATTGGTGCAGTACCTTCCTACAGATGAGCAGGTTGTTGATGTTCTTACCAAACCAAAACGAAGTTCAAGTATTTCCATGATAGACTTGGCATGGCAGATAATGCCTCCCTCGCTGAGAGGGAGTGTTGATGTTTGCAGCTTCCTGAGACATTCTACAGATCATACTACTTTGTGACTAAGTTGAGTTAATCTATGATGACACTTATCCGAGAAAGGATAAGTGGGGCACTTATCCAAGAAGGGATAAGTGTGGTTGGGATTATAACCCAACGTACCACGTGGAGAGTACATGAGGACATGTCAAGGGAGTTGACCCTTGACGTCATACACTATGGGAGTTGACCCTAGTGTTTCTAGAGGGTGTAGCCTCTAGAAGTCCACATGGAGTGCCAT
>JZKD02S1733095.1:526462-562113 GCA_000966675.3 Picea glauca
CCCCCCCCCATTAAAGGCAGAATAGAAAGGGGGCTCTGAAATGGAACCTTAGCCATAGATCTGGGTGGGTGGACTCTAACCATCCAGATATACTCGCTGCTTATCCCAAAGCATAACCGCGTCGTGGCTTAAGTCAACGTCTTGTTTCCACATCTAATGGTCAGGACAGACTTGGAGATCCTCCGAAATAATCTCTCCCATCCACCAGGGTTTTGACACTCATGATGTCCCAAAACTTTGGTTCACCAATCCCCAAATCTCGATACGCTCCTATGTTGCCTTAGCCTCCTGGGCTAAGTCTTTAATCCACATGACCTCTATCTCACAAGACCACGGCCTTGTCCCTCATCGGGATTTTGGGGTTTTCAATGCCAAAGTGCATATGTCCACGGAATTCTCGATTCTGCGAATCCTGACTCTTCGGTTTGTTGATAGTTGGCCCCTCATGGTGGCGCTATCCTCCTTCTTTGATGTGCGAACAGCTAGCCCCCACTCATCGGGATTTCGCGTTTCACGATTCCAAAGGGCACTGATAACTTGTCACCGGGATCTCCGATATCCCGATGAGACAAACTCTGATGGAGGGCCTCCTCGTCGGGACTTTCCCCGATGGCCTGGATCTTTGCCACGCGTCCCCACAAATGGGCGGCTCTGATCTCGTTGGGATTTTGAGACTTGTGATTTGCCAACCCCTTCGACCTCAGGAACTCTGATTTCCCGATGTCGAATATCCCGAATCTCTACGGATTTTTGACACGCATCCCAAACGGATGGACGGTCCAGATGAACTCTCGGAGTTCGCAACTCATCACGTCCCGATTCCCTCGACCTCAAGATCTTCGATATGTCGATGGCCAATATCCCAACTCTTTCCGGATCCCTGACACCTGTCCTAAAGGGGAATGGTTCAGGTTAACCCTCAGGCTTCGCCAAATGCCAACCCAAAAGGCACTTACATGTCCGATCCGATGGCTGACGGGTAATCGGACCAAGATCTAACGGTCTAGATCCGTTCTTTCTGCGCACACTCCAGAGACTAAACTCTGAGCATCTTAACCTGATCCAACGACCGACAAGATTTTTGATGAGATCCAATGGCTCAGATTGTCCCACCTTATGCATTCCTCCACTACTCCGTGGATGTGGAAAGATCAATGGTCCAAATGTTCTTCGGAGTTTTTGGAATCTACGATCCCGATTTCCTCATTGTTCACGCAGATAGAGGGAAAAAGGGCGAGGTCTGTAAATCCCTTGTTACTCCCGTTAATCTAACGGTCGTGAATGGCTATGGGTCACCCGACGAAAGCTCATTCATCGATTTGTTACATATCCCTACACTACTACCTCGAAACCTTAAGAGGGCCATTCCTCCTTGTACAGGGTTAATAAGACTTGTGCGTTCAAGTCCTTTTTTGGGTTCTTGGTGAACCTTTCTAAGGAGGAAATCTCTATGAAGAGATCTATACCGGGGCATTTCTGGAGGTAGATACGAGTAAACAGCTTCCCGAGAACGGGCTGGAAGCCTAATTTAGTTCGACCCATGCCAAATTAAATTCATGTATCAGCAAAAGCCATGTGTGGTCTTTCTGTTATAAGCATATATCTAACATTACTTATCAAAACACTACACAGACATTCTTATACTGTAATTGTTCACCATTTCACAGTTTATGAGCATATATGTCAGCATATGAATTTCAAGATGCAATATGAACAAAACACTTATCAGAAATAACTTCAGAAGTGGGAGCAGCTGCTGAGAGGGGTGCTCGTTTCCACACAACCATAGGCATAGTGATTCCCAGTGGATTTACCACTAGCCACCCCCGACCTGAGACCACAATGCTCTGAGACTGCATCTCTCTGTTTGCCAGTGACCAGGAGAAAAGGTTTCAATCCTTCCTCTCTGCTATCACTCACTCTACATAATCCAGAGTTCCCCTTGCGTCTACCCTCTTAATCGCTTCTGCCATATGCCTTATCATCTCGCGAGGTTGTGTGTGGCACGATTACCCTTGTGCCGATCAGGCCTGACGGCTCTACAGATGGGCGGTTCACCATCCCATCCCTCATCAAGCCATCCGCCTACCAGCCTACGAGGCATTGAATTTCAGGGCCAGCGAGCCGCTTTTGGTTCTCCGGGACAGTGGAGTCCAAATACTGTATTTAATTCTCGGTGGAAGTTAACGCCACCTTTTCGTGCCTTCCACCGCCATCGTGGTCTCTTTTTCTGTACATCCCCTCATCAGTAGTCCTGCAATAAATTCAGAATGTTATTCACATTCATTGACCTCTTCCTCAAGGTGCATTTACATCACATATTCACATTTATGAGTTTGTCATAGTTCTTGGCCAGTCCAGTTATATTTACAAGTTGGGGGAAACAGGGTGTTACAGTCTCTCTGGCATAAGTAACTAGGAATCTTTCAGTTGGTAACTCAATGGAATTTGTTGCTAGGAAAACTACTAGTGAAACAAAAAAAAACACTTCTTGTTCTAATGCAACTCACTCAGGAGTTCACTCTTCAGGCCTGACAACCTGACTCTTCAGTTTCCAGCTTCAATTACGCTCCAATATGCTCTAGCTTGCTCTAAAATTCACCCTCCATGGTTGCACCAACTCCAAGCTCTCTTTCTTGCTCTATCCTTGCTCCTCATGCAACAAAACTCAATGTGTAAAACTTCTCTCTCCACCCATACGATTTTCCTCTCTTTTTCTTGCCTTTCTTGACTCACACTCTTCCCCAAGCTAATTGTACTCAACCCCCATGTGCCTAATAACTTTGGGATGTGACTACTCATACCCACCCTCTTACATGTATTCAATGATTGGCTTTGGCAACACTCAATCAAAAATGGGAAGGTTCAATTTAGGAAAATGGGTTGGATTAATATACATGGGTAATTCCCCCTTGGATCCCTCTTGGCCATTATCCTAGACACTCCCCTCTCTTGTGGATTATCACATTTTTATTATTAAAACATAGAAATACAATTCGCATATTATATCGCTTGGTCATAGCCATGTATTATATCTACAGAAGCATTAATTAAACTGGGAATGTTACAATGTTACAAGGTCTCAGATTCAACCCTTGATTTTTTGGATCTTTTTGTGTGGCCACCTCTTCCTTCATGTATTTGTTTCTATCTTTCTCTAGAACTTGGTCACGGTTTTTGACTCCTATAATATTACCTTCATCCCATGGGATAATCTCATAGAAATGATTTATTGCATAGGTATATGAACCTATATAAATTTTATTACAATGGAGGCATATAGATTTTGTGGTTCCACCCCCTTTCCCTCCCCCAATACTTGGCACATACTTCCACAAGGGTGTTGAAGTCTTTGTGTTTTTGTCCACCATCAATATTAGTTTCATGATCATCGTTCCCTTCCATTTCTTCCTCCTCCTCACTAGTATTCAGTTTCCCAACACACCATCATAATAAAAAAATGGAACCAAAAGGATAAACCACATACCCATCGTGCTTCTTGAGACTTCAGAATAACTTTCTACGTACAATAGAATGATGGAGAAGGAGAAATGGGAAAAAACATAAGCATAAGAAGAGAACATTCAGGTATTCAACATAACAAATATGTAGTATACCTAGGGAGGTAATATTGGGTACCTAGGAATCTTCTAGAAATCTTAATTATTGTATCTAACTACCATAGTGGACCTTATTTAATAATATAGTAGACCTGATCCACCTTACATTGAATGGCCTCCACTAATAATACATAATTGTAAATGTATTGAACCTGCACATAATAGATCTAGTTGGGAATTGACATACACAGTTGTAGAGAAAATAGAAGAAAAGAGAAGCAGAAGATAAAGAATGGAAGAATTCTTATTAACGAAAATAATGAATGATAATTTACACATGATATACTACGTATAACTCAACCAGTGCACACTGGAGGAGAAGCCAGTGTGCAATAGTGGTGGTCTAGAGTGATCTGGACACACACCAGCAGTTACAGGAGTAAACTGCCACCTAGTCTAGTCTCTCGAGCAGTTACTAGAGTGAACTGCCACCTATCTAAGTTAACTAGTCTATCAGTCTTCAATTAACTGACTGAAACAGAGTGAAGTGAGGAGAAGATCAAGGAATCATGGGTAATTCCCTAGTCTGGTGATAATCTCAAGGACAATGCGCATTAGTTGGTGATGATCCTAATGTTGCATGGTGATAATCCCAATGTATCATCTAGACTCCACTCAACTGATCAAACTGAAGTGAAAACTAAAAAAAATATTCTCCCTAGAAGAATATTCTTCCTAAAATATAGGAGACTAAATAATGACTAATAAACATAGGAATCCAAGATGACATTAGGTTTAGACTTAAGCTCGCAGATGTGAAGGCTCCAAGTATAGCACACCAGGTAGAGTTTGTGACTTATATGTTTGACACGAATTCGGCATTGATCGTCACATGGGGAAATCTAGTTCAGTGTTCGCCCTTGCTAGGGAGAATTCTATATGTATCTTTGGTAAGCCATTCTCACCCTATGCTCCCTCTGAATTGCATAGGTTGTCCAGTGTTGTTTGTTTCTCAATGAATCTCTACCCAGAGACTTCAAGCTCCCCCTCGTTATTCCTTGTCTCGTCCACCACCTCGCCCTTCGCCTTTTCATTGCTTCGCCCAGGTCTTTTCCCCGCGACCTGTGTTGGAACTTGCTCCTTCCAAAAAAATTCCAATTCACAGGGATCCCAATTCTTTGTAGCATTGTGTCCCCCCTAGCAACATGGAAAATATCCAGAGGAATCAAAGCGCACCAAATTTCATGCACTTGCAGGGTGTCAAGGGTTTACTAGTTGGTTTTGTTCAGTCGGAGCCGAAGGCGAAATGTGTGGGTTGCCAAAGGACATGAATTTAGATGGGAGCGTTCAGCTCCACAACCTTTGAACTTGAAACCCTCTCTCAACACAAACATCTAATTGAAAGGCTGCAAGATGAAATTTATGCTCAGAGGAGTTAAATTGAAGAGCAACGCGGCAGTTTGGAGATAATGCAAAGTCGATTGGATCATATGGAACGAAATCATCAACAGCCCAGTACACCAGCAAGCACCCATGGAGCCTCCAAGAATGTAACTTCAGCCACAGTCAACCAAACCCCGAACCTCAACGAGCCTTGTCCAAACTCAATCTGGGAACAGCAGGGACAATCAAAGATCAAAATGGAACTAGGTATCCGAGTTTTTGTAAAATTCAAATGTCATGTTTTGTTTTTCATTATATATAAATGGAGTTTTTTATATATTGTATTCTTTGAAATACAATAGATGTGGTATAGTTAGGGAAGGTGGAAACTCTATGATCACAAATTTTGTATTAGCATTTCCAAGCTTCAAAGATTCTATTTCTCAAAGGTCTCTCACGACCCTTTTTTTGTACTACAGTGGGTTTATCCACACTTTTTAGTATATATTTCCCAGTTCTTGTTAAAAATAAAAAATAAACATAGGAAAATCCTTAGGAAAAAGAAATCCTAGATGTGTGTGAAGTAACTCCAACACACATTCTCATTGGGTACCTCTATATGTACCCCGTATTACCTCCCTAGGTATACTACAAAATATACTAGTTTACAACACAAAAACAGACAAAAACAAACAAACAAGAATAGGGTTTAGAACCTACCTCTTCAGTGCTCCAACGATACTTAAATGTAACTATGACAACCTTCAATCTCCCTTCCAAGATCTCATAAAACTACTCTTCAACAACTAGCAAGTCGTGCACACAAAACCCTAGCAAAGATGAGTATATCAGTGAAATGAAAAATAGAATGAGAGCAAAAGAAGTGACTCGAATTAATCCTTCATGGAACCCTAGCCATTTTATAACCTTTCCTTGGTTCCCACAAGGGAAAAAAAACTCAAATTCAACTTACTATTGTAACACTCCATTTTCCCCAATATGTAAATATATGTCTAAATGTCTCCATGAGTCATGGCTAGTATGTTTAATGTTTGGACCATGATGAACAGTCAAAATGATAAAATGCATCTTGATGATAATTAAAATAAATTGTTGATGGGTGGAATACTTACACGGAAAATGATGCCATGAGAGGGAAATGGTGAGGAAATTTCTTTGCCAATTTAATATTCAAGAAAAACCCAAATTGTCCATTTTTCTAAAATTTCAGTTATTGAAGGAAATTGGTAGTTGCACTACGAGCTTCCCACGATTTTGATAAAGAATGGGGGGTTGTACTAGAACTACCTTACCTCAGAAGCATGGGCAAAAAAGTAACCATCTTGAGACTTCTAGACTGACCCCGAATTTGGGGGAAAATCGACCCACAAAATTAGAGAGGTGGGAGGGTGGTATCAAACCCACAAAATTGAGAATAGAACGTTCAAAAAAACGTCTCTGGTTCATAGAAAACAAAGAGAAGTCAAGTTCCTTGTGTTCTTAGTTAGAAATAGCAAGAACCTGCAAACCAAGTTGATAAACAGGGTTGTAAATTCTTTTGGGGTGTTTAGTTGTGCAAGCTAATTGTTGTGACTCCATGAGTCAAGAGCAAGCCCCCTTGCTTGGTGGAATTGGAGATATATCTTGCTAATTTATATTGATGAAGAAGAGTGGTCTTCATCTTTATACCTCTGTTATTGAGTGAGAATTTTCCCTCATGGCATCATATTCTGGCTAGGGGGTGGCCAACTACAAGTATAGACAAAACATAGTTGTGTTTTATGTCTATGGTTGGGTGGAAAGAGGCTCACCCATCAACAGGTGTCAATCTATCTTAAATTTTCAAATAAGTGTTTCGGTGTTTTCTATATGTTATGATAAGTTCCTTGATGTTATGGAATTTATGTTTTTGTTTTGTGAAGAATTTAATATTATGTTCAAATAGTGAAATTGTTGCCTCATGTGTTTGGTTGATTGTAAAATCCAAACCAAGTCATAAAAATATATTTTGTCAATTGCCCTCTGATTGTCTCTATTGTTAAATGTTGTTGTAAGTAATTAATGTAACTCTGAGTAAGAGAAAAGTGATGGTTGGGCATTTGCAACCCATTTGCATAAATAAATCCCATCTGTTAGTAGTATAACTTTTGTATAACTTCTTCACAAAGCATCTGAATATAAGAATGTATAACTTTTGTTAAAATGAATGTTGCTCCCTATAATGTTGAAGTTATAGTTCACCTCTGGGAGGTAACATGTCCATGGTTAATGGTCAAGCCTTAAGACCTTCTTGGAAGGCATGATTGAATGCTAAATAAACATGTATAAGCATGGGTAAAATCCCTTAACTTCCAACCAACATGATAAACTTAATGGTCAAGCCTTAATACCTTCTTGGAAGGCTTAATTGAATGCTAAATAAATCTATAGAAGCATGGGTAAAATCCCTTAAGTTCTAGAATGAAAGATTGACCATAACGTTGGTCACATGAGCCTAGGCTATCTAGTTGAGAGGATAATGTATTTAACATGAGGAATGTGTGGAATAAAAAGAAATCAGGAATTATGTGTTTTGTAATTAATTTATGTCTTATTAAGACATGGTAAGAATAGAATTCTTATCTCGATTTACTAAGTAAAACCATATCCAAAGGTAAAAATCTGAAATGGTGGCATTTTCCTAAATAGTAGTAAAAACTTGCATGATTTTAGGTGGGTAGTAAGTCTTAGTAAAAACAGAATTTTTACTGTGGGAAGTTTTATTCACGAAGGATTTAATTTTCCATAGAGAAACTCGAATAAATAATTGTAACTCCTAGTAAATATCCAAAATTACCATTTATACCATGAATTTCTATCATGTGCACATGAGTGGGCAAGCTCGGAATTTTCCCTCACTGGGTAAAGAAATGATTTTGCCAAGTTACCAGTAATATGAATTCGGAGTGTAACTCTTCGAGAAATCCCTATTGGTGTATTTTTTGTTATTATTTTTAATACGTGGGAATTATATTTGTCCTTTCTCTCAAAGTTTTAGGGAAGGCGTGCATGATAAGAAATATACCCGAGGCTGATATAATATAATTAAACCCACCATGCTATTGGGCACTGGGAGATTGAGATTTGAAGGTGCACGTGAATGTGATATACCTAGGGGTCGATATATTATAATAAACTTCCACCGAAGTTATCAAGCACCCCAGAGATGGAGAAGGGAATGCATATGTGGTAAGTAATATGCTTGGGCGCTGATATAAAATAACAATATTAAACCTCCATTGGAGTACCAAGTACCGAGAGATGGAGAGGTTGTGATAAGTGATACACCCGAGGGTCAATATAAATATATTGATATTAAATCCATCGAAGTATCGTGCATCGAGAAATAAAAAAGGGATGGTGCATGGGGTAAGTTATATGTCTGGGGGTCGATATGATATAGTATTGTTAAACCCCAATGCATTATGATATCAATTATTAATATTTATTCTCCCACCGAAACATCGGAGCTCGAGGAAATGGTAAAAACGCATGTTTGATATACCCAGGGACGGTTAAATAAAATATTAACAATAAATCCTATCGAGATGTTGGGACCCCAAAAAGAAAAAGGAAAAGGAAACCCTCGATATTTACCGAGCCGATGAAATAAATTAAGCAAAGATGTTAATATGTGGGGTATTAAATTAATGTGGATTAAATAAATAAAATCCTAAGACGTGGGATTTTAATGTAATGATTAATTAACTTAATAAGATTATAAGAGTGGAAGATGTTGCACCCCGGTCCAATGGCACGTAACCTTACCACGCTACATACTTGCCACGTATGATGACACATAGTTGCCTCATGTGATACCACGTCAACTGTCACACGGTTGTGTACGAGCTTGTTATTCTTAGTAAAATCTTTAAAGGGCCATAATTCTCTTGATCCATAGTCTGGATCGAGGCAAATTTCATATCATTGGAAAGCTCTTGATGAAAAGAAGACAATGGTACCCTCAAAAAGAAGTTTCGGGATGGATAAGGAAAAGAAAATTTCCAATACCCCACCCCTTTAAGAGAACCTACGGGGCAGGTAGGTTACAACTATGCGAGATCGCACAAGGAATGTTCAAGGAGTGTTTTTTTATCTCTTGGGACCACCTCGAGAATGTTGTTAAAAGGACGAGAGCACACTCCCGCAATTCACTCCCAAGAGGGAGCATTCAAGAAACACCCTCCCAAGGGTGCTCCCTAAACACTCCCTCTAGGGGCTTGATTCAAGAGCGAAGTAAACAGGTACCACTCCACTGCAATGTAGATCACAACAAAGGCATGGGTTTTTTCAATGTATTGACAAAGAATAACCTTGGACTAAGTGGTGTTGGCGATGTCCTCCTTCTCCCCAATGACCACAAATAAAATTCAAGCTGGGATTGGGCAAGGGAACGAACAAGACTAAACTAATGGTAGCCTCTACCCTTCTTTGGATGGCACAAGAAAGAGGGGTCATGGAGTTGGATGTACATCGAGGCTCAAAGGTAATCATAGGCTAACTCAATGGCTCCATGCAAGTTCGCAACATTCACCTAAAGGCTAGCATAGAAAAGACAATCTCTACTACATCTTTCAACTCCATTACATTTTCCCAAATATATAGAGCATTAAATGAGTAGACAATCTCCCTTGCAAAAGCAACTGCAAATCTACATGATGGCACGCTTGAGATTTTGATGTTCTCGAGGCACCAAACTGCTCAATTCAATCTAGGTATCTCTACTAATAAGTAGCTACACTAAGGTAAGTTTGTTATATTACTAAAAAGTATTAACACATAAGTTTGAGTTTGTATTACCAACACAAGGTATTTGTTTGGCATATACAAGACCTCTTTCTACTCCCTAGCATAGCCTATGTTGAGATTGATGGTTTGCTACGTATTTTTAGAAAGTTTGCTTTTGAACAATTTAGACTATTACTATTTGTAGCAAATATTTGGGTTTAAGTAGCACTGTAACAGACAATTTAAGTGTACTTGTTTTGTCTCTTTTTAAAACAATAAGATATTTTTTTCTTTTGAAGTTAGATGGTTCATATTTTTAAAGAAAATAGGTTAAAGTTGGTTATAAAAAAACAAACTTGTGTATTTGTTAAATATAATGATAAAGGAAAAACCATGTCAATATTATTTTTGTATTCCCAAGGAGGAGGTTATTTTATTGGCAAAGATTAGTGTTTTGTTAAGAGTCTACATGCAAATCAACCTAGTGCAATTACAATCAGCAACAAGAAAATAGCAAAAACAAGTGAAATGTAAATTTCAGATATTGAATATGACGTTGGTTTGTCTATAGATGCAATTACAAGAGAAAATAAAAGAGAAACTTGTAGTAATTTGAGCATATTGACCGGCTTTTTTTATGTCGATAAGAAAAGAAAGGATGAATATGATGCCTCAAAGACAAACCACAAATGGGCTGCCATAAAGTTAATTGGAACCTCAATTACACCCCAGACGATAAAGTAAGACTAGGAATTACTAGTGTTCTCAAACAAGGCCAAGCAAGAGAGGATGAATATGATGCCTCAAAGACGAACCACAAATGGGTTTCCAAAAAGTTAATTGGAACCTCAATTACACCCCGGAGGATAAAGTAGCACTAAGAATTATTAGTGTTCTCAAACAAGGCCAAGTTTTTTGCCCAAAAAGATTATAAAATCTTTAGAAGGATCTAACATTTAGAAAATCACCCTAAGGAATTACAATAGCTTTATGGCAAATAGAGATAAGGTGGACACAAAATGCAAGTAAAATTAACAAGCTATATTGATCTAAGGACCACAACAAGTTTAAGATGGGTAGATTTGAAGTTTGGACCTAAAACAAAATTATTAGATTAGGGCATTAAGTCCATGCCTTATGCTTGGAGTAATATGGGTGGCTTACATATTGGATTTGGTATAAGGGCACCTCATGCTCAACATAGAAATAATTAAGGTATATGTACAACATTAAAATTGAAAGGGTTGTATTGATCTAACCACCATAGAGTTTTTATGCCATCACGTTTGTATAGAATATGCAGTTTGAACCTAAAAATGATGTGTAATTAGAGGCATTGGATAAGGTGATAAGGTGAACCAAACAAGGAGGTTTCCCATGCAACAAATTAAGAGTAGGTCGAAGGGGTAGACAATGTTGAACAAAGATGGATGGAAATTGAATTTTTAGAGATTATTCCCAATTGGGGGTGTACTTGTTACCTTTCAATTTCACTTCAATTGTACCTAATTTTATTCACCAAGTATATTCCATCGTATGAGCAGAACCTGTGCCTATCTTAATGGTGTCAAAGCCCAGAGTACCATGATCAAATGTGCCATCACGATGATTTGCATTATTGTATCATGATCAACCAAAAGTGTGGCCATTGTATCTCATGTATTGTGCTAGACCATGCTTAGTGATCTATGTAAAGAGTTTTTTTTCATCTAGGTGGTTGCTCTAGACTCTGTGGTTTGTCATGACTCATCCTAGTCCCCATTTCAAGATAGTCCTTGCCTTTATGGCTCATACTTACCATCTCATGGAGGTCATTTATGGCCAAAGTGGGTGCACCAGGATCTTGGAGTGGATCTACTAGGACATGTGACTTGGGGAATCCTTGGGATTTTTCACTTTACCCTCGTGCAAAAATGTTGTCCATATATTATAAAGGTTGTTATTCCTACAGAGCACACTTATTTTATACCTAAAGCATGGATCTCCTTATGTGTTAGTCACACTTTGGGGATTCATGACACATATTTACCAATTAAGGTCGCTCTACATATTTTTTTGCGAAGACACAACTCTTAATGCACCTTCACAGCTCCCAAGGTAGTTCATGGCACCCTAAGCACTAGTCACAACACCCTATGCACTTTGGGGCTATTATTCATGCACTTGGATTATCCATCCATGCCATGTCACAGATCTTGGAGCGCTCAACCTCCTCACACATTTGGAGACACATGTCACAAAATCATGAAAAAAGCACCTTGGAAGATGCATTACTTAGTCGTTGGGGCTTCTATTTGGCTCGTGTGGACCTTCTTGGGCCTCCCTTGACTTGAGCGTGTTGATTGGCATGATTTGAGAAGGTTGTGTATTGGAGACCTCCCATATAACCATTGGAGTTTATTTTAGGTATGGCATTCCCTGATTGAGCCCCCCACATGCCACATGTGGAATTTTCTCATCTTGAGCATAGTCGTTAGTGTATTTGGTGGATCTATCTTCATTGGAGAGGTATGTTGAGGAGGTTACCTTACATCCTAGAGGGACGTTGGGCTCCCTTAACCCAACCTAAACTATTTTGGTGGGATGCCTCTCTCTCTTGGGGTAATATTGTACATGTGGCACATCTATTATTGTATTTTTATGTATTGTTTGACTATCTCCTTAGTTACATGGAAGATGAGTCTGATGTGAGATCTCCTAGTCTAGATCTATGGAGATGAAAATATTTTAGTAACATGATAGTTATTGAAGTCGCCTCTATAAAAGAGGTCCCCCCTCACACTTCAATTTGTTGTTGAATGGGTACTAAAAATGTGAATTTGTTGAATATCTACCTATTGGGACAATTTGGTGTCAATTCTTGAAGCTCCTCTCTTGGTTATTATTTGGTACATAAAGATTGATTGTTAGTCTTCTACAAGCTAACAAAGCCGATGCATTGAAAGGTAAAGTCAACCACTTTGAGGGAAGACATTTTGAGAAACTCCTCTCCTTTCTTTGTTAGTTTGATAAGTGTTTAATTATTTGCTTTGTCTATCCATTTAAGAACCATAGTAAGGGTATTGACTTCATTTATCAAACTATAGTTGATCATGTTAGTGAAGGTGTTCCTTTGAAGACTCCTTGTAGGGCCTTTGTCTTCATTACTTATCTTGATTAAATATGAGACTATTAAGCCTTTGGACCTTAGTTTCCTCATCCTAATCCTTAAATCCTTAAATAAAATAGACCAATTTTGAAGAGGAGTTTTCTCCTTGACCCCATAAGCCCTTGTTGGATTAGGCACTTGTCTTTCCCATCAACCTCCAAAAATGACAAAATACCAAAATCCCTTTCTTTGTCTTTTAGTTTATAAAGAAATCTAAGGAAAATATCAAGCTAGATTTATTTTCTAGCCTAGCATTAAAATAATATCATATTCCATTTACTAGACTAGGCTAGATTAGGGTTTGTGCATAAATTTTATATCTTAAAATCTTGGGTTTGTGCATAAATTTTATATTTTAAACTCTTATCAGGCAAATTGACTCCTACAATTGTGCATCTAAAGTTTATTCATCTTTCTTTGGGTTGTTTTAATCATTTATGTAAACTTGGAAATTGGACATAAGGATAAAAATCATATTTACATAAACCCCAAGTCCAAGTTTAATGCATCTAAAAATTATTTAGCACCAGACTTTGCACTAATTTCATAAGCTAGAAGGTTTTTGTCATGTTATCTTCTTTTATCTAGTTGTGAAAATATCTTCAAGTTAGTGTTACTTGCATATCATTCACTTAAGATATTTTTTGTAAATTCTAAGTAATTCTTGAAAAACCATAAGGTGAATTCACCTTTTAATTCAAGTTCTTGTTATCTCACAGTTTACTTATTGTGGATTTTTTCAACACAAGGTAGGTTATAATTTCATTGTATATCATAAAACCCTAACTCATAATCCAAGAACCCTAACTCATAATCCAAGATGTCTTGCTTCAAAGTTGATAATTTATCTAATTGGGTTGATATTTTTATAAATTTCAAATCTAGAATTTTGTGTAAGTTTACTAATAAAATAGATTTGGAGACTAAGTCTCACATTGGACTTACCCTCTATTAAACACAGAATTGACTAATGTCTTGCTTCAAAGTTGATCATCTATCTTCATGTGTTGTTATTTCTTATAAATTTCAAATCTAGAATTTTGCATAAGTTTACTAATAAAATAGATTTTGAAATCAAGGACAAGCCAAGTCTCACATTGGACTTACCCTCAATTAAACACACAAATGACTAATGTCTTGATTCAAAGTTGATACTCTATCTTCATGGGTTGATATTTCTATAAATTTCAAATCTAAATTTTTACATAAGTTTAGTAATAAAATAGATTTGGAGATCAAGGACAAGCCAAGTCTCACCTTGGACTTGCCCTCTATTAAACACACAATTGACATAGGCTTAAAATCAAATCATATAAAGTTAATTGGTGTTGATCTAATATATCTCTTGTGGTTTCATTTAGCTTAGAGTTGTTGATTTTCCTAGTTTACTTCTTTTGAGTGATTATTAGCTTGAGATGGTAATCAAACTATCGCAAATCCAAGTGTTCTTTATTGCATACTTTATAAATTAGATTTGGTACTAATCCACTACTTTATAACTCATAAAATATCAAAGTGGATTGGTGTGGTTTATGCTCTTTATCTTGAAGTCTTAACTTAAAGCATTGAATGACTTATTTGTTAGAATCCTTAACTTTACTTTGATATATATTTTGTGGGATACATTTAAGTAACATTTTCTCTCATTGTTTAAATCCTAATTTAGGATTTACTTAAGCTCTCTTAATAATAGATTGAAGTGTCACTCCCCTTGGCCTTTGAAATCTAGGCAAAAGTGAAGGGGAAATTGTGTTGAGGTGATAGTGACACAATTCCCATACATTACCCCAAGGTGGCATCCATGGTTGGGCTTTCCAATTGGATGCTAGTTTAGGTGGCAACACTTCCTACAACATAAGTACCAACGACGTTTGGTTGTCCGTTGGTATTGATAGTCATGATGTCAACATTATGCAATAACATATGCCAAGGGTCGTGTGACAATCTCAAAGATGAAGGCTGATCGAATTACTCCTAGTGAGGATAGATTTGAGAGTTATGGAAGAGTAATAGATAGGTAGGGAACTCTAGAGGTTGAACCAACTAATTTGTGAATTGATTTCCTTGGCTGCCTCTACTTTCTCTTAGGGTGGCACACAACTAATCATTACGTAGAACTCAGAGATTTTTCTCACCATATTTTTCTAAACTCAAACTAGAGTGCATGTGACATTGTCAACAACTAATGATGAAGGGAATTGACAAGGCCGCCTAGTAACACTTATTACCCAGTATAGATAGCCTCATGTTAAAACAACATAATATGGTACAAATTATGAGATGATGGGCAGGAGAAATAAGAGGCTGAAAATATGGTTAGAACATTTCTAAGACATTCTCCTCCATATTGTCCAAGGTGTAAAAGGTACAGTGCTTGGGAGGCCTTTCATGAAGCCATGCACAATATAGTCAAAGAATCATGTTCGTGTAAAAATTTAACATTTACTCATCACAGTAACTGGTATCAAAGGGCATCACAGTTTAGTTGAACCTCGTACACAAAAGTGAAAGCCACATCAGATTTAATTTCAAAGAACCCTTCACCAATAAACTAAGCCCTTCATTCTAGAGAAGGTATTCAAAGGGCATCACAGTTCATTTGAACCTCGTACATAAAAGTGAAAGCCACTTCAGATTTAATTTCAAAGAACCCTTCACCAATAAACTAAGCCCTTCATTCTAGAGAAGGATTAAACTGCATAGCTAAGAAATACAGTAGGTGTAGATACAAATAGATGGCTAAAAAATAATATAATCAATACAAAAATCATTCCTCAAAAAAAAAATGGCCAGAGCACAAGCTAAACACTAACAGCTGAATCAGACCAGACTGAACAAAGTAAGAAATGCACAACATACAGAAATTTTCCAATATTGAAGGTAGACAAAAATATTTCTTCATCTAGCCAAAACCAAAGAAAGCAGAATGAATCAATCCTGAAAATATATAGGAAATGGTTTAAAAGTCTCCGTAGCACTTGTTCCCTGAGATACTTTTCTCATGGACACAGTTAGGCTGGTACATTCTTGCAGCTGCTCCACAATGTAAAGGCAATTTCTATCGTCTTGCATTGGTTTGACTACTTTTGAATGTGTATATATGACCCATATGTAGGCATATAGGGCAAAGCAGGTCCTCTCCATTCTTTTAGAAAACATTTATTCATATCTAAACAGAAACTAAGCAAACGAGAGATTTTCTGATCAGCTAGAGAGAAGATATAATATTCTTCAGGTCCTGACTTGCTTTTGAAGCATTTATTTCCTTGAGGATATATTGTAAATCCACAACCATCATCTTGTTTTTATATATAGCAATATACCTTCTATGGAAAAGATAAGGATAACGAGTAACTTTGACCTTTCAAAACATCACAAGATCCAATTTTGGAATTCCCGAGACATGTGGTTGCAGATATCTCTTGCAACTTTCTAATGCACATTTCAAGACATACTTCAGAATAATTTAGATCAAGCAAAATGGGATAAGAGAGCACATGAGCTTATGCAGTTACATCGAGGCAGACTGAAATAGACAAATACGGTCTATAAACAAGAAATACAACTGGAAAGAGAATTTAGGAACAGTATGTTACAGGCAGGAATGCAAATTAAGAGAGAGACAATGCAAGTGCAGAGTTTAATCAAAACATACCCATCACGATCCATGCCCAGAGTAATGCTCAGGGTTTGTCTTTGTCTAGCATTTTCAACAATTTTGATTTTAAGAGGTTCATTCTTTGATTCAGTGCTACCCTGGAAATTCTCTATATGTTCAAACTAGAAAAATATTTTAACAGTGCAATATGCTGGGAAGGAATCAAGAATGAGTAGACTAGCACATGTTGACCACTAACCCAATAACACTAGCAAACCTCTGTTACCAAACTCACAAGCAAACTCAGGTACTAGTGATTTTTTAGTAGACTCGCAAGCCAAACAAAACAAAATGACTCGGGCAAGTCATACTCTTGTTGACAGAATCTGACTCAGGTGAAACAAGTTTGACTTGCAATTACTCACGAGTCAAATTTTGACACTCATGTAATCACAAGACAAACTTGCTTTGACCTGAGTCAGATAGCTCTTAGTTATTAGTTAAAATACTTCCAGACTTCAGTTCATATTATGCATTGTTTTTGGATTCATTATATGACTATATGAGATATGGTACATGTGATTTTCGGACATCTATTGATATTCTGCATTGTATGGACACAGATTTATTTAATATAAATGAAAACTTCTTTTTTTATCCAAAAATGTGCATTGCTTTGTATTTTTGTTTGTGCAATTTTTTCCCGTGTCAAGTCAAACCACTCCTCTGCATTGCCGAGTTTTTCCCCAAGCAGAGTTTAGTATCATTGTGGCAAACATTATTAACCAGAAAATACTATAGGTCAAAATATTTATCGGATATACCAGATAGATAATCCTGTTAACTAAACAGTTAGCAAGATAAAATATAGTGTTTTTCATGTGCTATCATTGCTTTTGAGGCGTCTATGTTCTTAAGAATGTATTACAATTGTAAATCCACAACTATATCAACATACCTTCAATGAAAAAAAGAAGGATATCAAGTACCTTCGACCTCTCAGAAACATCACAAGGTCCAATTTAGAAATACCTGACACATAAGCTTGCTGATATCTCTTATGAATTTTTAATAACCATTTCTAGACATACTTCAGAATAGTTTAGTCAATGATATCAAGCAAGCAAAACGGGATAGGAGAGCATGTGGGCTTGCAGTTACATTAAGGCATTTCAGAATAGATAAGTACCGTCTATAAACTAGAAAGACAAGCAAGAAATGAGATTTAGGATCTGTATGTTACATGCAGGAATGCAGATTAGGAGAGAGAAAACGCTGGTACAGAGTCTATTCAAAACATACCAATTACTATCCATGCCCAGAGTAATGCTCAGAGTTTGTATTTTGTCCAACATTTTCAAAAAAGATCATTTTAATATGCTCATTATTTGCTTTAGCGCTACCCTGGAAGTTCTCTGTAAATTCAAACTAGAGCAGTATTTTAACAGTACAACATTCTGGGGAAGAATCAAGAATGGATGAGACTAGATTAGCACATGCTGACCACTAACCCAAGATGACTAAAAGCATTAATCAATTCCAAGTTTTAACTTTCCAGAATCCTAACCAGCAAGTACTGACTAGGTCATAAGAGTTATCTAATATATATTAAACAGATAAGTTCCTATCAAACTAAAATAGCATCACCTCTATTCCATTGTAAACATTAAAAATAGGAAAGCATGAAAAAAAGTGACACATCAACAATGATGAGGGGCACAACATCAAAAGACTAAGTCCAGTGCTTTGTGGACTAAGCTACCTGGTAGATCTACATGTTGAACATAAAGTAAAATTTCCTACGAATTAAATCAGGAAGGGAAGAGAAGGGGGCACACGTCAATATAAGTTAGTCATGTCATTGCCTAGTGAATTGCAATATTAATTATACTACACTGTCTAAATTGACCAAAAAGAAATCAATGTGTTTGAAGAAAATGAAAATCCTACACAAAAACGCTAAGCAGAATGAAAAGACAGTCTAAACTGCTGCGCAGGCAATCTCAACTAATTATCATTTGGTACTGTATAACCCATGTATTTCAGTGGCATTGCATCAGCAAAAAATGTTTTCAGGACACAATTTACCTGAATTTCAGCGATTGTGTAAAGGTTCATCTGTCATACAATAAACTTTCAAGGTTTAAATTTTCAGAGAAAAGCACACATGTAATAACCAACAAGTACTAACTAGGTCGCAGGAGTTACTGGATATATTTACCAGATAGAAAATAGTGTCAACTCAATTATATTGTCAACGGTGACTCTAAAATTGAGTTAAACATAAAAATAGGAATGCATGAAAAGAAAAACACAGCAGCAATGATGAGAGGGGCACAAAACCAAGAGATTAAACCCCATGCTTTGTGCACTGAGCTATCTGGCAGACTTACATCATACATGTAGAACACAAAAGTAAAATTTTCTACAAATTAAAAGAGGAAGGAGAGAGGAGCACACATCAAGAGAACTTGGATATGTCATTTGTGAATTTCAATATTAATTATGCTACACTATCTAATTTGACCAAAAATCAATCAATGTACGGGGAGAAAATGAAGACCCTGCACAAACACACAAGTTAAACCACAGGGAAAGACAGTCTAAATTCCTGGACATGCAATCTCAACCAAATAATCATTCAGCATAATTCCAGTGTATAACTGAGTATTTCAGTAGCATGGCATCAGCAAGAATATTTTCAACACATAAAACTTACCTGAATTTCAGTGATCAATTGTAAAGGCATCATCTGCCATGCAGTAAACTTTAAGAGAAAACAACAAAATGTTCTAATCAAGCTCAGTGAAGAGTTAACCAGAAAAGGGCAAGAGATGAGATGAAAAGAAAAAACACTTCCAGGTTACCTTTCTATTCTGAACTGCTAAAACTTCTCTTCCAGAATCCAAACGATGTTAAGCTGCCTAGTCAGAAGTATCCAACTAAAAATGAAAATTCTTCCTCAGATGACAGTATTTGAGCATGAGAGAATAGACAGAGGAAACATTTAGAACCCAGTGTTAGCCATCTTTTAGCTAGGATTTAAAATCCAATCTTAGTAAAAAACCTAGATAGACCAAGTTTGTTGGAAGCAGGAGCGAAGTGCAGAATGGAAGAGGGAGTGCTAAGTGTCAATTTCCAAAATACCCCAGGACCGAACAGAGCAGGGAGAATTTATTATCAGTTTTGCAAATATCTCTAATTTCTCCAAGTTTTTATGATTTCTCCCAAGTATTTCAGGTTGCTAGTTTGTCAGATATTTTCAGAATTCTTCAGGTCTAAGTTTATTCTTGCCAATATTTTCCAATAATTTCCGATAAGTTTCTTTCCAGGCCCTCGTGATATATTCCCCAAAATGATATTTGCAACAACGTTTATTATATACGATATATTTTAATATATTTTATGCATATATTCAAAAAAAGCATGCAGAATGTCAAATTAGTTGCAGAAAATATGAAAACATAGATTTTTGTGTGACTTGTAGACAAAGATGGAAATACTACATTTTTAAGAAGCTAGAAATATAATCCATAGTAGGTTAATGATAATCATTAAAGCATCAACCATTTAGTATACAGATACCATCAAACAGTTATAACATCAAATGATCATAACATCAAGTTTCAAATTTCAACAGATAACATTTGTCATCAACAAACTGTAAAAGATAACATCAACCATGAAATGAAACAGGGCATCATGACCAAAGAGTTTAATATGCAGTCAACTGCCATATAATGTTTTACAAAATAGCCCATAATAAAGACACAATTCTAAGTTCTAGAATCTAAACTGAAAAAGACAAATAATTCTACTATCTACTAATCTTTCCTCTTGCCACAAACGAATTCTAATTTATTTTCCCGTGGTCTAACAACAGGAGTAGTAGGAAGAGGTCATGCAATACTAGGACGAGCACCACCATGAGCTACAAAGCCCCCATTCAAGGGTGGCAGTTGTGAAGCTAAATCAACTACATCTAGCATCCTGTTAGCACCAACAATGGTAGTGGATGGGAGTAGCATCTCTGATATATCATCAACATCATGAGTCCCATCAGCCAAAAGTTCAGCCTACAATCGCTCAAAAGCTATGGCGCCATCCTCCTAATTATCCTCCTCTAGATTGTTGTCCCCAGTCTCATATGTTCTATCATTCGTCACCGCTCACAATAATGGTACAACACCCTAAATTTGTAGTGCACATAAACCAAGCTTTATACTCAGCTTACATTCAAGTTAAAGTTATAGCCTATAGGTGCTCCAACACTCCTCTACAAATGAAATGTTCACAACCTACGAAAGCACTCTCACTGCCAATTTATGCAAATGTGTGGTTGAACTGCCATTCTCATTCCACCATTCTATAGGATTCATCCTATCTCAATCCTTGCCTGCATAAATATAACCTAAGACTCCATGGCCAGCAATGTAAAAGCTTAATTAGCTTCGTACTTGACCACATTCGGCCTCGTTATGGACCAGCTTGTCTAATGTTGTCATATATTCATTCTGAACCTTTGGATCCATGTGTGGTCTTCTCTTAACCCCACCCACAGTTGTTGGTTGGGCCAACCACAATGCAAAATAATATTTTGGTACAAGGACATATGCTAAGGCATGGAGCAGAACATTTAGATTATCCCACATTTAACCACTTGTTTACAAATATAATCATACAAGATCTCATCTTTCGGCTCAACAATATCTTTGATCTGGCCTGGCATGTTGTCCATCTGCTCATACACCTTCCAATCACTTGTTGATCTAAATTTGCAAAACTGAGTCATATTATAAATTGTCTTGGTGAACTGCATAACATACCAAACCCATGCCCTAAATGGACCATAAAAAACGGTTTTCTCCACCTTCTGAAATTCCTCTCTATTGGATGTAATTCAATACCTCCAAGTAAACCCTACCATGAATCACTCACCATCATACTAGGAAATGCCCCTCTTACTTTCAAAAGGTGAGGTAATAGCTAGAAAATCTAGTCTTCCCAAACTTAATTAGCTCCAACTTCAAGTGATTGGGGAAAATGAATTGGGAAGCAGTATGATTGGTGCTTAATTTTACCATCTTCTTCCCGTTCTTGTGTAGGGCACCAATCCATTTATAATCAATCTCCTTCACCTTGATAAAATCATGCATCAAGAGATCCAGTGTGTGCACCAAACACCCAAACCAAAATATGTTAGGATGTACATCCTCAATTATAGTTCTACTATTGTATAGCATTATCAATAATGACTTGAATGACATTCTACAACCCCATTTCTTGAATGGTTTTAACTTTTCAATGACATCTCTACAATATTAGCATCAGCTTTGTCATGATCTCAGCAGTCATGGGCTGCAAGGAAAACCACACTTCTGGCAAGCACACCAAGAACAATTACCAATGGCCTACCTTTAATTTTGTCCAGAGATCACATACAATGGATATCCCATAGTCGGTCCAAACATTGTAAATTCTCCTAGAGCATTGTGAAGTTTGGTATTTTCCTTGTCAAGTAACATGGTTCTGGCTTTTCCATACATGGAGCTCCTATATTCTTTAGGAGCACTGTTGATGCCAGATGGAAATGACCATATCATGCCAATAGGGTAGGCGAAGAACATTGAAAAGTATGCCACGTGCATAGGGAAACTTGCACAATTCTGCATCCACGTCATCCCTACCATTCTGGTCAAGGAAATCTGCTATTGTTCTATGCCCTGTATGCATGGGGCATGGATCCACTAGCATGGAGGAGTAAGGATTGGCCACCAAACATTCTATTAGGCGTTGGATTGAACCTCATGTTTATTTTTTTTGTGCTTCCAACTCTTCCTTTGTAACATTGGTGTTCCTTATCATTCCTATGTTCTTGCTTTCATCACACAGCAATAACCCACAGAGATGCTTCCATACACATGTATGAACTTGTGCAAAGTTTAAAGTTTAAACCTTCTTACAATGGGGTCATGTAAATATAGTAGTTCTACCCCCCTTTCCCTCCCTTGAACCTTGGCACATATTTGTGTTGATATATTTTTTGTTTTTATCTTCACCATCACTTTCAATGTCATCACCTTCTACTTCTTCCTCCTCTCCATAGCATGGGCCATACTCACCATGAGGATTTTCATATTCTTCCCCATCAGTGTTATTGCCTATCAACACCATCATAATAAAAAATGATAGCATACACCACATACCCACCATGCTTCTTTAGAAAAACTAGCAAGAATGAGGGAGAATGAGGAATGGGAAAGAGTGGGATAAGAGAACATTCAACATCGAGAACATACAACAAAAGGGGGGTGGAGGGGTGGGGGGGGAGAAGCAAGGATGAGCTTACCTCTTCAGTGCTCCAACAGCAGTTGAATTGACTGTTGGCAACCTTCAATCTCCCCTCCAAGACCTCACAAATCTACTCAACAACTGCCAAGATGAGTGATGGAATGACTCATAAGAGAAAATCGAGTAAAATAAATGTTTAATCACCCATAATCCCTAGTGACGAGTTGTGTGGACTATTAGGACCTTCCCTTGAGCCCCACGTCCAAAAAAAAGTGAAGAAAGCCCCAAGAAGTCGAATTCCACAGGAGAGTTTCATTGGCACATGGGAGCACTTCAAGAGTGTTTTATTAATTTTCAGGAGTGCACTGGATTCAAGGCTGCTCAAGTGAGCTTCTACTCATGTTCAAGGCGAGAGTGAAGCAGACTTGCAATTTTGACAGAGGCACGGATTGCTTTTTTTTTCCATGGAGCACACTTTGGGAGTAGGAGCAGGGGGGAAGGGGGCATGGAGTTTTGGTTATTGATTCTTTGACTCACAATTTCGACAGAGGCACGGATTGCTTTTTTTTGGCCATGGAGCACACTTTGGGTGTAGCCTGTAGGAGCAGGGGGAAAGGGGGGACTTTGTTGCAACTCTGGGATGGGCAATCTTTTCCCAATGTCATCCAACATTAAGCAGTATTGCAGTATGCTCAATGCCTGATTAATGGTTGTTGACAAAGCAGTCAAAGAATCAATAACCACAACTCCGCCTAAACAAAGAGATGAAACAAAAACGTGAAAAGAAATGCTGGTGCAGGTTGTCATTGTTAGAATAAGTGTTTGCAAAATTACAACAGTAACTGTGATCCATGGAGGATTGAAACAACAAAATTAAAAGCAACGTAATATGCACAGGAATTTCTGAATTTGGATTCTATGAAAACAACAATAAAACCTTAAGCAGGACCATATCTTAAAAATAGGAGTTAGATATACCCAAAATGTAGCTGCATTCCTTGCTTGGATCATGAAAGGAAGAATAAAATATACACCAGCTTACCCATAAAAAAGTTTCAGGTTATTATTGTTCCCCTGACAAAAGTTCACAAGCATAACTGGAATACCTTTTACCTCAAGCATTGTCCAAAGGAAACTTATAAGTCTTGCTCTTTGGAGCAAAAGTATTTCACTGGCTATTTGGAAAGCAAAGGGGGAAGTAAAAGAGACCAAACATTAAACCATCACCTTGAATTCAGTTGAGAATTATCCACTCCTCTTCCATAGGATAATGGTATTACCTTTGGATTCTATGAATCTATTGCAGTATCCAAAGCTCTTGTATAACAGTCAAAATAGAATTGAGATAATATATGCAAAAAATACCTTCGCTGCTTTCTTACCATTAAGTTGTTAACAGGAGAGAAAATAGATTCAAAACCTAACCATAGCAGAACAAAAGTATAAATAAAATCTTACTTAGCCACAAAATCATAAATGTCACCTTCCGCTTCAGTAGCCTGCAGGTTTTCCATACGAAGTCACACTCAAATTAGTAACAGATTGATTGCTGGGATGCGGATATAGGAGCTTGAGTAGAAACTATACATATATCCAGAGTTGCAGCTGAAGGTGGTGTTGGACTAGAATGACCATAATAAGCTGGAAGAGAAGTTACTCTAGGAAGTTTGAGTTCCATAGGTAGGATTTGGGGGGGTCACTGATGTACTCTGTTGAGAAAGACTAGCTGGGGCTGCTGCATAGTTGTATGTTCCATAAGATCCACTTGTAGGAATAGAGTTTTGTTGTTGGTTTTGATACGTACCAGAAGGACCAGAAATAGGAGGATTAGACATAAGGACATTTGACATTGGTGATGATGTAGCTGTTGATGCTGTTACCCCTGTAGAAACTGGAGGAGTCAGGGTAGGTGGCCTTGGCAAGCCATTTGACTGTGCTACACCTGGAGGTGAAGTTACCGCTGCACCTGGAGGTCTAATCATTGGAGGTGTCCCCACAGATACACCATAGCCTGTTTAGAATAAAAGTCCACCGAGATACTGTTATTAAGCACAAGGAATAAGAGGCAACCCAAAAATAACAACAAAAAATATAATAAACTTGCTTGATGCTCATACCCATTGTCACATGACATATACAAAAAATCAAAGACTACTAGAAACAAAAAGGTTTCTATAATGTTAGACATCATTATCTGTAACCACCTCTTAAAAAAAAACCATAAATGATGGTATTTCAGAACAGATTATAGCTAAGCACCCTACAACCTATGTATTGATTACTAATAAACATTGGAAACTAAGTACCATCATGGCATACCTGGAGGAATTAATGTAGGTCGCGTTAGGATAGGGGGACGAAGAGTAGGTAACATGGACAGGCCATTCGGTAGCTGTGTAGATCCTGGTACAGGCAAAGTAGGTGGTGGCAACATGGGAATACGAGGCCTCTGCTGCCCAGCCTGCATAGAAGCAAGATGCTGCTGAAAAGCAGCACCAACTTGCTGCTGGAAAGCTGCTGTCTGACCAAGATGTTCCTTGACCCTCTGATCTATCAAACTTTGAGTTTGCTGCTCTTCAAATTGTTGATAATATGCCCGAACATTTGCCTAGAAAAATATACCCATCAGACTACAGAATCTAATTTGTAAAATTTGATTATCGTTTTTAGCTTTGAATTCTGTTATATTGCTTTTGATGCAAATAATCATACCTTGTGTTTGTACCCTGCATTATGCTGCTTTCGGACTGAGGGCTGTAAACAAGGTTAAAGTACAAAGCTTTAGAATAGAACAAACCCTCTATCAATCACATCCAGACAGGTTTACGTCCACCACACACTTTAAGACATGTGATAAATTAAATTCATTTTCTGATACATTTCTATTGCAATACCAGAACCACCCTTACGACAAGTAATTCAGAGTTCAAATAATAATAGATAAATTCTCCAATGCAATGTACAACACGGTAAAGACACAAAAAGTAAAAGTAATCTAACTCTGGTTGCTTTCTACAATAGAGATGTATTTAATTGAGCAATAAGGAGTCACAATCAGCATAGCACGCAAGAAAACCCTAGTCTATACTTAATCTAGCATAGACAGAAAATTCCCTGGCAACTCAAATGATAATTGGGCAGTGCTGAGTCCTGACTATAAACTTCCTATATACACCCCACTGCACAACTAAAAAATTATCAAAAATAAAAACACATCCCTGAAATGATGATCATGAATATTTATTGATATATAGGAAACAACAAAGTAACATCATGAATATTTCATGATATATAGGTAACAACAAAGATTGAGAAGCTTCTTCCCATAACATACTTGCCATGCATCATATGCGTCACCTAGAAGTTTTGACAAATGGTCTAGCTTCAGTACCTGCTGGATACTACTCTCAAGTCTCAATACACACCTATATCAGGCCAAACCATAAGAGTGATATCTGGGAATCCATGTATCAATTTATATTTGAGTATTATTTACATATTGTTGATGCTACCCTAAACTGTCCATGTGTCTGTTATGAATGGAATCCCATAACTCAATGGGAGACATTACATAAATCTGGATAAACCTTCCAGACTATAAGATATTTGTCACAGAGAACTATAGAATTTTGCTTCTCCAAATAGGAAACAAACGTGCCTCACTATGTTCAAATACTCAACTTTCCACTAAATAGGTGTTCACACTATCTGGCTGAGCACAAAGGAAACAGATTGAGCAAAGAGGTTCACATATGGACAATAATTTCATATTATAACTAAACTGGTGCAGGAAAACAACCATCCATTACTACTTAAATCATTCATGAAGGGTTATTACTTTGGACACTTAGATCCAGCAAAATGTCCAATTCCTGAGTGCTCCCTCTAGGGTTTCTCTCATGCCTCCCATACAGAGTCGTGACTTCCCCAAGGAGGGGAGCTGGCTGCCCGTACTCATCTGTTCTCCACATCCCCCCCACCCCCACCACAAGTACCTCTTAGTCTCCCTCCTTTAATGCTGATACAGCGGCATTCTGGAAACTAACAGCAGCATTGGTGAAAAGACCCAAGGAAGCTCCATCCAATCCTGCAAAAATATTTATGAAGAAGCTGGAAGAATTCCAAAACTGCAAAATCCTTTTGGTGCCCCAAAATAAAATCACTGCTTTATGCAGTCAGAAGTTAGAACCCAGTCAGAAAATCTACTGGTGTATGGCCGAACCACAGAACCCATGTAGGATTGAATCAGCGCTAGGGGGTTTCCCGTCTTTACTTCTGTTGTAGAGGGTTTTATGCTTTTCACTTTCAACTGAAAGAAGACAGATTTTGTATTCAGGATTCAGGAATGAGCCCTGGTTCATGGGGTCATGTGGTCTCTACCTCAACAGATGATCTTTAGTTTTTTATCCTAGAGAGGAAGTTCCGTCAGCAGTCCAGTGTTATAAGGATTCCCTACCTCCAAATGGCAAAGAATTTAGATCACAGGAAACTCTAGGAGGAGCTACAAATTCCTCCTCCTTTGCATTAATACCAAAGGGAATAAATCCTGGAAATGTTTCCAAGTTCAGATCAATCACTTTATGTAATGTTTCATATAAGTTAATCTCCAAAGATATTGCCTTAAAATTGAAAAACCTGATTAAAAAAATCATATCAGATGAACTGGGAGGATTTGTGCCAAGCCAGCTAATCACAGAAAGCATAATCCTAGTCCAGGTGGCAATCCATAGTAACAGCAAGGAGAACGGAAATGAAATGGTCATTAAATTGGATATGGCAAGTGCTGTTGACCAGGTAAACCATGAATTCCTCTTAAAGGTCATAAGGAATTTCAGATTTTCAGAAAAATGAAAGACAGATAAGGGCATGCATCAGAAAACCATGGATAGCCTCATTTGTGAATGGCAAACCAACCTGTCTTTGCAGCAGGGATTAGTCAGGGTTGCCCCCTCTCCAGCTAAATTCACATAATAATGGCAGAGGCAATCAAAAGAAGTCTGGAAAAGGAAAGAATGGAATCCCTCCCAAGAATCTCTATGGGAAGAGGGCTTAAAGCCATTAACCACTCCCAAATTGCAGACAATACATTGTTGTCAGAAGTTATACCAAGAAGAATAAATCAGATCCTAGAATTTAAAGTAGATCAAAATTTTAGATCCTTTGTTTATCTGGGAATTCCAATAGCCTATAAGACTATGCAACTCATCAGCTGGACCACTATAACAGACAAAATAAAAAGGAAAATATCACTCTGGAGCCTTGAATGGCTAAACCTGCATGGAAGGTTAATCTTGTTCAACTTGGTTATGACCTCTCTCCCTCTTTATCTCTGGTCAGTAGTTGTAGGCCCAGCAGGGATCCTGAAAGAAATCAGCAAGCTAATATGAGGATTCCTCTGACAAAAGAGGAAGACAGACGCAAAGAATATTCTCTAGCTGGGACAAAATCCTGGGGCCAAAGCAAGGGAAGGCCCAATAGTAGAGAGCCTAGCAATATTAACAGGGCTATAGGAGCAAAAATCATATAGACTATAGTTTCTGGTGAAACTGCTTGGTGGAAGAAGTGCTGCACAAAGAAGTCTTTCAAGCCAGGGGGAGGCAAAGAATCCTAGACAAAGTCAGCCAAAAACATAAAGGATCCTCTATCTGGAAACATGTAAAGCTTTTGACCATTAAGAATAAGATATCCTAGATGTTTGGCACTAGAAAAAGCATCCATCTATGGGAAGACAAAATCCTCTCTAATCCCCCTCTAAAGTAAAGTCCTCATCCAATTTGCATCCTTCGTGCGTAGCTAACAGATTTGAAAGTCTTGCTGGAATCTCTAATTGGGAGAGCATCTCAAGATGGGCAAGGTTGAAGACAGTACAGGAATTAAATATACCTCAACTTCTGTGGTCAAAATATAAAACTTTGTTTGCAGCACTAAAAGGAAAAGTTCCAATAAGTCTGTAACAAAAAGACACTTTGGTTTGGAGACAAAATTCTAGATCTTATGCAATCAAAGAATCTTATCAACACATTTACCTGGATCAACACTCATCTATTCCAAAAGGCAAGATTTGAGACCAAGTTTGGACAAAAGAATCAATCCCAAAGGTAAGCAATCTTCTTTGGTTACTAACCCACTGAAGGCTCCTTACAGGTGAAAACTACAAGAGAAGAGGAATTCAGGGACCATCAATCCCCTTCCTGGGCAAAAGGGACGAAGAAACAAGTCGCATCTCTTCTTGGAATGTGATTATGTCAAAGAAGTACAGAAGATCTCTTTGGCACAAGAAGGATTACCTACCCATCTTGGAGCTCAAAAATGAAAAGCAGAATTCCAATCCTGGCACTCATACTACCCAGACTACAAGGAAAGTAACATTGTTATCAAAACACTCTGGACTCTCCTACTAAGATACATCTATGGGAAGGTTTGGTTGGCAAAAAACAGTGATATATTCAAACAAAAAGAAATCCCACCCTCATACCAAGAGACATCTATTGGAAGGTTTGGTTGGCAGGAAACAGTGCTATATTCAAACAAAAAGAAATCCCACCAAGAATATCTGCAATTCTGACCATCTCTCTATTGGGGAAAGTGTAGCAATCCATTTTGGAGAAAAAAACTCAAACAAAAATCTAAACCAAAGTGAAGTCCAGGGGCTACAAGCTCTTAAGATGTGGAACTGGCCCATGTCCACCAAATATTTCAAAGCAAAAACGGCCCTCTGAAGTCCATTTGATTTTGGGGAAAGATTCAAATTCAAGATTGGATAAGCAAGGAAAATAAACCTTTACTGTTCTTCGATGATCTTCAAGTAGATATGATGGAAATGCAAGGGTTGGAGACATCATCTTCTATTCTGCAAGTAAATTTCTCAGGTTTGCTTGGGGCCTAGGCACTGCCCCCAATAGCTAGATGCAGTTCTGCAAGGTTTCCAAATCCTCCAAAAGTTAACAGCCGGCCCTATCTCAAGCACCAGGGACTTTATGTTGATTATATCAATTCTGTGTCAAAAGGTGATCTAATCAGATATTTCCTATCAATAGACTTGATGAGAGAGTGAAAAAATTGATGATGGGCTTTGGGTCTGTAACAATGCGGCATGCAATGAGAAGGTTCAACAACTATGCTGATAAGATAATTTTATCAATGTCCAACAAATGGCCACAATAAGTAGGTCAATGGGGCTAAAAGAGTACAACCAATGTAAGTAAAAAGTGAGAGTGCAAAAGCAACTCCTATACAAATGCTATCAAAAGCCGATAAAGATGAGGATCTAAGTATCTAGATAAAAGAAACTATAAGAGAAGGTACAAGTACAAGATAAATGTTAAAAACAGAAACTAGGTTTCGTGGAAAAGAGAAGATGCCATGACAAGTTGGAGCTAGCTGTTGAGGCCAAGGAAGGTTATTGAGAAGTAGGCTCCTCATCTAAGTCATCAATCACTATGAAAGGGCCGATGCAATGTCAGATGATGTCCTTTAGTCCAGGGCTGATGAATTTTGGCTGAATTATCCTAATGGGGAGACACAAGAGCGAGGAAGTCGGGGCTTGAAACAACAGCTCCTCGAGGGCCTCAAGGAGGTCGGTCAACCCATCAGGGGGGGTGTCAAGAGGAAACCTGAGGTACATGATCCAGTTTAAAGAAGATGACGAAAAAGAAGATAAAAGATGAAAATAGAAGACAAAAGACTGCAAACTGAAGAAGATTGAAGACAAAGCGCTCAAAAGAAGAAGATGAAGATTGGACCAGTTCAAAAGACCAATTGAAGAAATACAGGATGATGATTGAATATTGAAATCAAAAGTATTTGTTATGGGGAAGTATGAAGGAATAACTCAAACTTGTGAATATAAATACCTAAAGTATGTGGTTGCATAAATATAATGTAGTAGACCAAGCTTAAATGTCTAAGTACAAAGCTAAGAATAAGGGCAAGGAGAAGTTAGAATGAGGAGTTCATAGAATCAAGATGAATGATTCATGGAGATATTATTGGATATAGTTATGGAGATGGTTGAACTAAATATCTAATTATGACATTGTTGTTATGGTCACTGTTGGCCCCCAGGGGTAACTACTTATAAAGCCATTGTCTCAGCGGTGTGGTGTTCCAACTTGCATGAGCTCTCTTACTCATCTCATCCAAACTCAAACTTTTTCTTCCAGTTATCCTTTAGACATGTGATGATCTCACCCCGTGTCAATTATCATCGTTTCATTCAAATGTCTCAGCCATGGTATATCAGTTCCTATCTCTTACACCTCAGATGACAAATGCACTTACAAATGGTACACTATGCTTTCACGCACATTGTTCTATGTTCTCATGGTTTAGCTTGTTTACTTCAATTGTTTTGTTATGGTTTCATGTGTGGTTTCTTGCTTAGATAGGGTGTGATGATTTCTTATCTGGTTGTGAATGTGGTGAACATTAAGTGTTATCTAATAACACTTCATAAACTTAACAATTTTATTATTTTCCTCGACATACCATGGGGGACACAATTTTCCTTTAGACAAGTGTCGTTACCTCTTGAGTCAAGTTGTACTACTACAGAACTAGGAAGAATGTAGCATATGTCATACATCTAAGTTCTAACCATACTTAACATTTTTCATCTTTCCCTTTCACTCCATACCATTCAACCACAGTTTCTCGCTCATGGTTAGCTTATCAAATGTAATTCATCAAGGTCCTAAGCAAAGAATGAAGACCCATTTATAAGAGCCTCAACATCAAAGAGAGAAAGTGCTCGAGGTAGTTGCAGCTTAAAAAAGTCAAAAGCCAAACATAATAATGCTAGAACAATACCACCTCAATAAAAGGCCCTTACCCCTAGGTGTAACACCCATGTTTCCCCCAGCTTGTAATTAATCATTACTTATGATTATCGTGCCATGGCATGTGAACACTGTAAATGTATTATTGTTTAGATTGCCAACAACTGACTGTGGGGGTGAAGCCTTGAAGTACTGGCCATGATTCCACTAGAGGAAAGAGTGAGGAAACCTGTAGAGAGGGTTCATCATGCCAAGATGACCCAATCCTCTTTGCTGAAATATTTGATCTGGAATAATAAGCCTCATCCTGATCCCAAGGAAAAATTAGTTAATTAGAAAAGGACTAGTGGTTGAACCACCAACCACCCCAATGAATGGAAGCATGGAAGGCATGGCTGAGAAGACAGAAAATTGTCAACCCGAAGTACCACAAAGTGCAGTCTTCCTGCAGGCCCAAATTGACGCGAGTTCCTTCTGCCAAAAAGAATAGGACAGGTCCACAACCCTCCTTTGGGGGGGGGGGGCGTGCAAGAGAATACAAGGAGGGAGAAAAAAAGAGAGTAAGGGGGTGCGAGGAATTCCATTCCTAGAAGAGGAGCTTGGAAAAGATCATAGAACTCGTGAAAGAGTTTTGATCGGAAACATAAAATATCAGAGGAACACAGAGAACTCCCTGGTGGTATCATGGCTTGGCACAGGGGTGGCCAGAGTGCTAAGAGTGAATGCATATGAGCCTACGGTTGGGTGGAAAGGCGAACATCCACAATCAGTCTGGTAGCTCTAACTTACAACACAGATAAGTATTTCACATATTCTATGTAATTGAATTGAAACGCATGATAGGACATCTATGATTTTGTTAGAGATGTGCATTGTATGATTAATGGTAATAATGCTTGTTTTCATTCGTGAACTCCTACATTCGAGCGATTGTAGAACGACAAGCTTGGCGCATGCCTTGCACAGTTGCATATGATTATGAACCTTGGTGCATGCCTTGCACAGTTGAATATGATTATCTTGTTGAACGGTAAAAATAGTAACTTCAATGGCCTCGTGGCCCGGTAAGTGTGAAGTAGAATTTGAATATCACATTTTGTTAATGACTTTTTGTCTAATCATGTTTAGCGAAGGAGGACTGTTAGTACTGGCCTTTAAGCGAATTTGGGGCAAACAACGAGCGACCCCTGTCTAAATCTATATATGTGCTAATCCTCCAAAAAACTCTCTAAGGATAAAATCCACGAGTATAGAGTCAACACTGACTCTACAGGACTGTTATGAACTCATCCATACTTCGAAATCCCTTTTCCTGTTGTAGAATTCAAGTTCTATAAATGGAAGGCGCTTCCTTCAAACCATTCTTCCAAGTAACCGTAGGCTTGAGTCCACAGACTTAACCAAATATTGGGTAAGACTTAAGAGTGTAGCCCTCTGGGGCTTGTCAAAATCCCATATGACCAGGGTTTTGGGACCCTTCGCTGCGCTCGAAAAAGAGCTAAGCCTTTCAAGCTTCGAGACTTCAAAGGTTCGAGGCTCCGGGATGTTAGAACTTCACAACACTCTAACCCTGCCGAAGGAAAACCTATTGACGCAGTTACCAGATGGTTCGACCGGCAACTGGCAATCTCTTATCCGTTACCATGGGATTCGCCCTAACATTAAACCCTGACCAACTTTTCGACCGCGAAGCAACGCGAGCCATAGATATAAGGACTTCGGGATCTTCCCTAACCGTTGGATATATGCTACGATCAATTCGACGTTAAACAGCCGAAATCCCCAAATGCCAAAGTCACGAAGTAAAGTGGGTCATAGATCTAAGGATCCTTCAGGACCCTTCTCAATCGTTAGATCTAGTATAATGGAAGGACAGAATAAGCGGTATCATTAACCGACAGCAAGCAGTCATTCCCACATTATAACCGCTTCGACAAGTAACCCTTAGGGGAATTGAAGGGTTAAGAACGGTAAGAGTCGCAAACTCACGAATCCCCAAAGTGGCAAAATCCCGCCAACCGTTGGATCGTGGGGAAGAATTCGAGAGTAATGTGAGTCATCGATCTGAGGATCTGTCGGGGTCCTTTCCCCAATCGTTCGATCAACTAGTGGAAGGACATCGTAAGTACTTCGGCAAAGTCCTACTCCGGGATATGTAAGGAACCAAGAGTGAGAACATCCTAAAGCGTCAAAAGCCGAAGTACATGGCAAGGAAGCCTGGGACTCTGGGACTCCGAGAGATTTGACATGTTGGTGCATAAGAATATCCCGAAGGCCGAAGGCCGAAGGTCAAAGTACACCGCGAGAAATTCCGGAACTTCAGAACTCCGAGGAGGGCGTGGGCTTGCAAGAGAATACAAGGAGGGAGAAAAGAAGAGAGAAGGGGGCGTGCGAGGAATTCCATTTCCAAAAAAGGGGCTTGGAAAAGATCATAGAACTCGTGAAAGAGTTTTAATCTGAAACATAAAAGATCCGAGGAACAAAGAGAATTCCCCGGTGGTATCATGGCTGGGAACGGGGGTGGCCAGAGTGCTAATAGTGAATGCATCTGAGCCTACGGTTGGGTGGAAAGGCGAACACCCACAATCAATTTGGTAGCTCTAACTTACAATACAGATAAGTATTTCACATATTCTATGTAATTGAATTGAAACGCATGATAGGACGTCTATGATTTTGTTAGAGATGTGCATTGCATGATTAATGGTAATAATGTTTGTTTTCATTCGTGAACTCCTGCATTCGGGCAATTGTAGGACGACAAGCTTGGTGCATGCCTTGCACAGTTGCATATGATTATCTTGTTAAACGGTAAAAATAGTAACTTTGATGCCCTCGTGGCCCGGTAAGTGTGAAGTAGAATTTGAATATCACATTTTGTTAATGACTTTCTGTCTAATCTTGTTTAGCAAAGGAGGACTGTTAGTAATGGCCTTTAAGCGAATTTGGGGCAAACAACAAGTGATCCCTGTTTAAATCTATATATGTGCTAATCCTCCAAAAGACTGTCTAAGGATAAAATCCGTGAGTACAAAGTCGGGACTGACTCTACAAGACTGTTCTGAACTCGTCCATCCCTCAAAATCCCTTTTCTTGTTATAGAATTCGAGTTCTGTAAATGGAAGGCGCTTCCTTCAAACCATCTTCCAAGTAACCACAGGCTCGAGTCCATGGACTTAACCAAATATTAGGTAAGACTTAAGAGTGTAGCCCTTTGGGGCTTGTCAAAATCCCATATGACCAGGGTTTTGGGACCCTTCACTACGCTCGAAAAGGAGCTAAGCCTTTCGAGCTTCGGGACTTTGGAGGTTCAAGGCTCCGCAATGTTAGAACTTCACAACACTCTAACCCTACCAAAGGAAAACCTATTGACACGGTTACCAAATGGTTCAACCGGCAACTGGCGGTCTCTTATCCGTTACCATGGGAATCGCCCTAACATTAAACCCTGACCAACTTTTCGACCATGAAGCAACACGAGCCATAGATGTAAGGACTTCGGGATCTTCCCTAACCGTTGGATATATGCTACGGTCAATTCGGCGTTAACCTACTCAAGGAGTAAAAAGGTGTTAAACGATCGGAATCCCCGAATGTCAAAGTCACGAAGTAACGTGGGTCGTAGATCTAAGGATCCTTCAGGACCCTTCTCAACCGTTAGATCTAGTATAGTGGAAGGACAGGGTAAGCGGTATCATTAACCGACAACAAGAAGTCATTCCCACTTTATGACCACTTCGACAAGTAACCCTTAGGGGAATTGAAGGGTTAAGAACGGTAAGGGTCGCGAACTCGTGAATCCCCGAAGTGGCGAAATCCCGCCAACCATTGGATCGTGGGGAAGAATTCAAGAGTAATGCGAGTCTTCGATCTGAAGATCTGTTGGGGTCCTTTCCCCAATCGTTCGATCAACTAGTGGAAGGACATCGTAAGTACTTCAATGAAGTCCTACTCCGGGATACGTAAGGTACAAGGAGTGAGAACATCCCGAAGCATTGAAGGCCGAAGTACGTGGCAAGGAAGCCCGGGACTTCGAGACTCCGAGAGATTTGACATGTTGGTGCATAAGAATATCCCAAAGGCTGAAGGCCAAAGTACGTGGCGAGGAATTCCGAAACTTCGGAACT
>JZKD02S1733095.1:562163-580920 GCA_000966675.3 Picea glauca
GTGGGGAATCCCGACAAAATTTAGAGTTGATACCCATGGCATCTATGCCACAACTCCATTAAATGAATACATGGTTTATATAGCTCTGATGCTATGTAGACTTTTTGGGAAGAAATTCCCAAAAGGGGGGCTTGGAAAAGATCATAGAACTCGTGAAAGAGTTTTGATCGAAAACATAGAAGATCCGAGGAACATAGAGAACTCCCTGGTGGTATCATGGCTTGGCACGAGGGTGGCCAAAGTACTAAGAGTGAATGCATCTGAGCCTATGGTTGGGTGGAAAGGTGAACACCCACAGTCAGTTTAGTAGCTCTAACTTACAATACATATAAGTATTTCACATATTCTATGTAATTGAATTGAAACGCATGATAGGGCGTCTTTGATTTTGTTAGAGATGTGCATTGCATGATTTATGGTAATAATGCTTGTTTTCATTCGTGAACACATGCATTCAGGCGATTGCAGCACAACAAGCTTGGTGCATGCCTTGCATAGTTGCATATGATTATCAAGCTTGGTGCATGCCTTGCACAGTTGCATATGATTATCTTTTTGAACGATAAAAATAGTAACTTCGATGCCCTCGTGGCCCGGTAAGTGTGAAGTAGAATTTGAATATCACATTTTGTTAATGACTTTCTGTCTAATCCTGTTTAGCGAAGGAGGACTGTTAGTAATGGCCTTTAAGCGAATTTGGGGCAAACAACGAGTGACCCTTGTCTAAATCTATATATGTGCTAATCTTCCAAAAGATTGTCTAAGGATAAAATCTGTGAGTACAGAGTCGAGACTGACTCTACATGACTGTTCTGAACTCGTCCATCCCTCGAAGTCCCTTTTCCTGTTATAGAATTCGAGTTCTGTAAATGGAAGGCGCTTCCTTCAAACCATTCTTCCAAGTAACCGCAAGCTCGAGTCCATGGACTTAACCAAATATTGGGTAAGACTTAAGATTCTAGCCCTCTGGGGCTTGTCAAAATCCCATATGACAAGGGTTCTGGGACCCTTCGCTACGCTCGAAAAGGAGCTAAGCCTTTCGAGCTTCGAGACTTCGGAGGATCAAGGCTCTAGAATGCTAGAACTTCACAACACTCTAACCCTACCGAAGGCAAACCTATTGACGCGATTACCAGATGGTTCGACCGACAACTGGCGGTCTCTTATCCGTTACCATGGGATTCGCCCTAACATTAAACCCTAACGAACTTTTCAACCGCGAAGCAACGTGAGCCATAGATATAAGGACTTCAGGGTCTTCCCTGGCCGTTGGATATATGCTACGGTCAATTCGGCGTTGACCTACTCAGGGAGTAAAAAGGTGTTAAACGACCAGAATCCCCGAATGTCGAAGTCACAAAGTAACGTGGGTCGTAGATCTAAGGATCCTTCAGGACCCTTCTCAACCGTTAGATCGAATATAGTGGAAGGGAAAGGTAGGCGGTATCATTAACCGACAGCAAGCAACCATTCCCACATTATGACCGCTTCGGCATGTAACCCTTAGGGGAATTGAAGGGTTAAGAACGGTAAGGGTCGCAAACTCGCGAATCCCCGAAGTGGCATGTTGAATTTAAAACAGCTGCAAGAGCCATTCTCCGGGAGGATGGCAAAGACCCTAGCTGAGATCTAGGGCCCCCAGTGCACTCCTGGGGTTTTTGGTCTGGGACCAAACAGTCAGAGCCATGGCAAAAGACCCTTGTAAGGGCCCCCAGTAGATGACTGGGGTTCTTGGTCTAGGACCAAGCAACAAAAGACCCTTGTAAGGGCCCCTAGTAGATGATTGGGGTTCTTGGTCTGGGACCAAGCAGCAAAAGACCCTTGTAAGGGCCCCCAGTAGATGGTTGGGGTTCTTGATCTAGGACCAAGTAGCAAAAGACCCTTGTAAGGGCCCCCAGTAGATGACTAGGATTCTTGGTCTGGGACCAAGCAGTGAAGACCCTTGTGAGGGCCCCTAGAAGACGACTGGGTTCTTGGTCTGGGACCAAGCAGTTAAAGTCCCTAGATGTGTCTAGGGCCCCTGGACATGTTCCAGGGTACCCATGTCTGGGGCATGGGTTGATCCTTGGTCTTGTACCTTGATGGATAAGACCCTAGATATGTTTTGGGGCAACCTGGTCCTTGATCAGGCAGTTGTTGGTGTATGACCCTCTTTGAAGGCGGGCATGACCACATGAGGGATTTATCCCATATGCAGTGATGATAAAGTTAAAAAGGTCACCTTGAGAATTATATGGACATGTGTAAACCTCTCTTAAACCCTCCACCTTTGATTTTTGGGCTTGAGTTTGTTTGGGGATTGTGTTTTGTATTTTTGGGTTTAATACTAGAAATATTTTTAATTAATATAAATTGTAAATATATTTAATTAATAGTTATATTAATTAAATATATTACTTTTAATTATTATTTCTTTTATCTAACCCTCACCCAAAAGTATAAATTAGAACCCCTCCCCCTTCATTCTCATACTATTATTCCTCTCTCTCCTAAGTGTGGCGGATTGCTCCCTTGTATGCCTGCAGCCTCCTTTGCAACAGTTCGACCTCCTTGCTATAGTTAGCGACTCCTTTAGTGGCAACATTCAGATCTCCTTTGTGGTTGATTTGTTCCAGGTCCTTACTGATTGGTTTTTGTTGATATGTGAGTGGGGTAAGTGCCCTCCACTGTTGAGAACACTTGTGTTGTTTCCCTCTATGAACACTACCAGCCAGCCATCGTTCCTTAGACAGCAAACCCTCTTCAAACAAATGGTCGTCCCCTATCTAAGCCTCTTATGAAGGCCGCGGCACCCTAAGTAAGGTGGTTGGGCTATCCTTGAGGCAGTCGTCCCTTTCTCCTGGCTGTTCTTCTTATGCATGAGGGTTTGTGGGGTGTTTCAATATACTGGTGTGAAGTTCTGGTGGTGGTCTTAAACAGTCCTATAATTCTCTTGACAAGAGATCTAACCCATGAGGTAGATCTATTATACTTGACTTTTTCTGAGCATATTCTCAGTGGCACTTCATCTCTTGTGTGTGGCATGAACTCCTTCAATGATCAGAGGTAAGACTTCAAAGATAAGTTACTTTATGGTTCAGATCTAATTGATATAGCTTAGATCTGTGTGTTTGTTGATTATGGAAGTTATCTATAGTCTAAATCTATTATCTATTGTTATCTACTGTTTAGATCGGTTATCTAATTGTCTAGATCTTCTATTTGTCTAGATCTGATTAGATATGTTATCTACTGTTTAGATCTAATTGTCTAGATCTTCTTTTTGTCTAGATCTGATTAGATCTGTTATCTACTGTTTAGATTTAATTGTCTAGATTTGTTTATCTATTACTTAGATCTGTCATCTATTTGTTTAGATCTTGAGATCTTGATAAAACAATTGCTCAGATCTGTGATCTATTTAGCTTATTAAGAAAGAGCTTATGTATGAATCTAATGATTGCCTATGAACAAAATGAAATTCTAGATTGGATCTTTGTGAACATATCTAGAAAATTACAGTTCAGATTACATATTTGTTATAAGGCTAGATTTATTTAAGACCTTTACTTTCTCTCTAACAGATTTTAAAAGACATTAATTTTTGCTTTACTTCTTTAATTCTAACATGGTATCAAAACTTAGGGCGTGAAAAGAGCTCAAGAATTGTGTAGACTTGAGCCTGCTTAGATCTTATTCTTACAAATTGTTTTGCAGATCAGAAGTAAGCAATGCCTTCCTTTATGGATTTGAGAAAGGGAACAGGGTTTCTTTAATGATAAGTTGCAAGCTAGCATGACTTGAAACAAGTTTATTGTCAACCTTCACTCTCCTTAGCAGTCTTTTTAGATCTGAAACCTCTTGGAAAAAGTTAATTGTTTAATGCTCAATTATGCCTTCGGAAAGGACCTTGAATTATTGTCATTTCCCTAAATTCTAAACATTTAGAAAATGACTAAAACAAATTGAACTCAAAAGAAAGTTCAAAATTTAATTGTTAGTCAAGGTCCAAGGATGATACATTTTTCCACGTGCTAAGCATTGTTCTTTCAAAAGAATTGGTGTAGAGATCTCGTCTAGCATGTAAGATAGTCCTTGAAAACTGTTTCTGCACATCTAAACCTTTGTGTCTCTTTCAGACTTGGAAAGTTTGAAGGTTGTTAACTCTGCTTTTTAATTAACAAGTGGGATCTGAATGATTGTGGCAAGCTCTACTTGAGCTGAGAATTTTTTGTCTCTTTAGTTTGGCCTCTGCTTTAACAAAGCCCTTTCACCACACCATGCTTCTCTCAGTCGGGGCTACTTCTATGACAAAGAATATATCCATTACACATTTTATTTTTTCGACTGATTAATGTGGAGAGGATAGTGAAAGACTATCTTGTTTATTGTCTTGTACACTTGTGAGATGCAAATTTGGGTGCCAAAGAAAACCTTTTGGATCTTTGGTGGAGTTATCATTGCTAGTTAGCAAAGATCTCCTTGTTAAGAAAATATGGAGGCTAGAATCCTTTCTCTGGTTTTCAAAGGGGGGGACTCCTAGTAAATCCTCTAGTTTACCCTTGATTATCTTTTGATTTTTCAAGACTTTTCTCTTCTCTCTTTTGACTGAAAAATTAAATGATAACTCTTATCCTCTCTCACTTCTGAGCTAGGCCGAGTTAGTTAAAGATCTGATACAGAATGTTTGGGAATGTAACCATCATCCTGAAGATCACAAGTGATGGGTTTAAGCTTTTATAATGTTATTGTTACTAATGTTTGGTAAGTACTTAGCTTTCATTTAATAAACTTTTGGTAAAATACAATGGCTTTGACAAAATCACTGATAAAGGAATTTTAATGGGTAACTATGTAACCTTAGTAAATAACAGCACCTTATGCACTTAATGGTCATCCATATGTACACGAGCTTTAAAGTTAACCACAATACATTGAGTGGTGGAAACTTGGAAATGACTTTGGTATTTGGCTTTGAGGAAAACATGTGGGCTGACTTTTGTAAGAACATAATTTGGACAATGCAGATTTTGGCCTCATTCTTTAAGACGTATTGTTTGCATATGGATGAATAATCTTTTATCCACAGGACAGTAGGATAACCACTTAAGGATATGGAATTACTTGAACTAACAGATTTATATCAAACATCTGCATACACAGAAAAAGTCTTAGACAACTTGAGTTGGTAACAGGCTGCAAAGTTCAAGTATGTCTTAAAGCCTAAGCAAGTTTCATGGATACTCCATTTACATTCTTTCTTGTGACTACAAATGACATCAATTCCTGTCATTTTTATGTATCCATGATTCAATGGAATACTGTTAGAATCTCATGTGTATTTTTGTTATATGACCAAGGAAGTTGTGTTCTCAGCATATACTTATATTTTGATGTAAGCTAGGTCCTTCTCCCTGGTTTGGAAACCCAGTTCTTTGTTGGTCTTTTATCTTTGATATGAAAGACAACATGTAACCTTGGGTTATTTCCTTGGTTAAAGAGTCCAACAAATTATCTTGATAGTTGGGATATTTTTTTCTTCGTTTTGTGAACCCTACAGATATCTCTTTTTTAGAGTCCTTAGATTGTATTTGAGCCATTATCCTTGGCACAGAAGCTCAAGAAGTCTGACTCGGCTTTTCATATTAAACTTGGTACTGGCACCAAGAACATCTTGAAGAGATGTGACACCAAAACAGAGTCAAAAGATCTTATAGGTTCAGAGGGAGCCAATTTGCACATGACAGGGAGGCAGACATTTTATGAGACTTAGAGGGAGCAGTCCCTGCATATGAGTTAGTCCATGACCTATAGCAGGGATGGCAGCTTAGTAGAGTCAAGAGATACTTTTGGTTTCTTTTAAAGATTTTTTAAAAAAAAAACCAGCCTAGTGCCGGGAAACTAAAGGAAGCAGATAAGCATTCAGCACCTAAGGGCACTTTCAAAGAAAGCAAGAAACCAGATAAGTACTCTAGCCTTATAGCTAAATTGAATCTTGTGATTGATTCAGAACCTTCCACATTTGAAGGGTGGGAGATGCTATGATAGAAGAATATTGAATCAATTTTGAAGAATGATGTATGGGCAGTGTTTCAAAGACCTCGTGACAAATCAGTGGTAACATCCAATGGCCTTATAAGATAAATCTTACAACAGATGGTTGTACTGAGGTTAAATTTGTGACTCGTGATCTCTCTCAGAAAGAAGGGATCCTTACTTCCATCAGGATCTTTAGTTGCAGTTTTTGATTTGGAAACTTCATCTAATAGATGTTACGATTTTTTTTCTTAACAGTGAAGTTAAGCAAGAGACTATCCATGGGAAAGAATCCCATGGATTATAACAAGCTCTGAGAGCTTGGTATGAAAATGAAAGTATTGACAGTCTCTCTACAGAGTCTTGGGTTCTCCATTAGTTTTTTCTTTATATAGAAATTGTCCAAAATATTCATATTATCTTGGGATGATCTGTTCCTTACAAGAAAGGAAATTTTTTATAGCTCGGACTAAGAGGGAGGTCTTCAGCAGAAGTTGAAATGAAAGACTTGGGTCTTTTACATTACTTCTGAGCTTAGAGGTGTGGCAGAAACCAAGTGAGATCTTTCTCTCACAGAGAAAATATTGACGTGCTTCGTAGATTTGGCATGATGACTGCAAGTCCATGATCACTCCAATGATCTCTAACCTAAAGAAACTACAAGATCAGGTTAAAGGTTCAGATCCAGAAGACCCCACCTTATATCGTCAGATCATTGGGTCTTTGATGTATCTCGTACATACGAGACCAGACATCTGTTATGCCATAAATGCTCTCAGCCAACTCATGTGTGAACCGAAGCATATACATATGAATGTTGTGAAGCATAATCTGAGATATGTTCGGGGATCTATAGCTCATGGTCTCAGATACACTTCCAGTGTAGGTGTAATGCTTCATGGATTTACAGATTCAGATTGGATGGGCAGTACAGTGGATCGGAAGAGCACTTCCGAATATTGCTTCAGTTTGGGTTCAACAATGATTTCCTAGTCCAACAAGAAACAGGGCTCCATAGCCCAAAGCACTGCAGAAGCAGAATACATTGCTACAAGTGCTGCTAGCAAAGAAGCAATGCGGCTTAGGAAGCTACTTTCAGACTTGTTCAGTTCAAAGCTTGAACCCACAGTCATTCACTATGACAATCAGAGTTGTATAAAGCTCACCGAGAATCCAGTGTTTCATGACAGGTCGAAACACATTGAGATGAGATATCATTATGTCTGAGACATGGTACAGAAGAACGTTCTCAGCATTCAGTATGTTCCAACGGCAGAACAAACGGCAGATATTTTTACCAAGCCATTGTCCCTGACAAAGTTTGTATACTTTCGTGACAAGCTTGGTGTAGTTGCCTCTCTTGCTGAGAGGGAGTGTTGAATTTAAAACAGCTGCAAGAGCCATTCTCCGGGAGGATGGCAAAGACCCTAGCTGAGATCTAGGGCCCCAGTGCACTCCTGAGGTTCTTGGTCTGGGACCAAACAGTCTAAGCCATGGCAAAAGACCCTTGTAAGGGCCCCCAGTAGATGATTGGGGTTCTTGGTCTGGGACCAAGCAGCAAAAGACCATTGTAAGGGCCCCCAGTAGATGACTGGGGTTCTTCGTCTAGGACCAAGCAGCAAAAGACCCTTGTAAGGGCCCCCAGTAGATGACTGGAGTTCTTGGTATGGGACCAAGCAACAAAAGACCCTTGTAAGAGCCCCTAGTAGATGACTGGGGTTCTTGGTCTGGGACCAAGCAGTGAAGACCCTTGTGAGGGCCCCCAATAGACGACTGGGTTCTTGGTCTGGGACAAAGCAGTTAAAGTCCCTAGATATGTCTAGGGCCCCTGGACATGTTCCAAGGTACCCATGTCTGGGGCATGGATTGATCCTTGGTCTTGTACCTTGATGGATAAAACCCAGATATGTTTTGGGGCAACCTGGTCCTTGATCAGGCAGTTGTTGGTGTATGACCCTCTTTGAAGGCGGGCATGACCACATGAGGGATGTATCCCATATGCAGTGATGATAAAGTTAAAAAGGTCACCTTGAGAATTATATGGACATGTGTAAACCTCTCTTAAACCCTCCACCTTTGATTTTTGGGCTTGAGTTTGTTTGGGGGTTGTGTTTTGTATTTTTGGGTTTAATACTGGAAATATTTAATTAATATAAATTGTAAATATATTTAATTAATAGTTATATTAATTAAATATATTACTTTTAATTATTATTTCTTTTATCTAACCCTCGCCCAAAAGTATAAATTAGAACCCCTCCCCCTTCATTCTCATACTATTATTCCTCTCTCTCTAAGTGTGGCAGATTGCTCCCTTGTATGCCTACGGCCTCCTTTGCAACAGTTCGGCCTCCTTGCTATAGTCAGTGGCTCCTTTAGTGGCATCTTTCAGATCTCCTTTGTGGTTGATTTGTTCCAGGTCCTTATTGATTGGTTTTTGCTGATATGTGAGTGGGGTAAGTGCCTTCCACTGTTGAGAACACTTGTGTTGCTACCCTCTGTGAACACTACCAGCCAGCCATCGTTCCTTAGACAGCAAACCCTCTTCAAACAAATGGTCGTCCCCTATCTAAGCCTCTTATGAAGGCCGCGGCACCCTAAGTAAGGTGGTTGGGCTATCCTTGAGGCAGTCGTCCCTTTCTCCTGGCTGTTCTTCTTATGCATGAGGGTTTGTGGGGTGTTTCAGTATACTGGTGTGAAGTTCTAGTGGTGGTCTTAAACAGTCCTATAATTCTCTTGACAAGAGATCCAACCCATGAGGTAGATCTATGATACTTGACTTTTTCTAAGCATATTCTCAATGGCACTTCATCTCTTGTGTGTGGCATGAACTCCTTCAGTGATCAGAGGTAAGATTTCAGAGGTAAGTTACTTTATGGTTTAGATCTAATTGATATAGCTTAGATCTGTGTGTTTGTTGATATCTGGAAGTTATCTACAGTCTAGATCTATTATCTATTGTTATCTACTGTTTAGATCGATTATCTAATTGTCTAGATCTTCTATTTGTCTAGATCTGATTAGATCTGTTATCTATTGTTTAGATTAATTGTCTAGATCTTCTATTTGTCTAGATCTAATTAGATCTGTTATCTACTGTTTAGATCTAATTGTCTAAATCTTCTATTTGTCTAGATCTCATTAGATCTGTTATCTACTATTTAAATTTAATTGTCTAGATCTGTTTATCTATTACTTAGATCTGTCATCTATTTGTTTAGATCTTGAGATCTTGATAAAACAATTGCTCAGATCTGTGATCTATTTAGCTTATTAAGAAAGAGCTTATGTCTAAATCTAACAACTGCYTATGAACAGAATGAAATTCTAGATTAGAGCTTTGTGAACATRTCTAGAATATTACAGTTCAGATTACATATTTGTTCTAAGGCTAGATTTATTTAAGACCTTTACTGTTCTCTCTAACAGATTTTAAAAGACATTAATTTTTGCTTTACTTCCCTAATTCTAACATGGCTAAATCCGTCCAACCGTTGGATCGTGGGGAAGAATTCAGGAGTAATGTGAGTCGTCGATTTGAGGATCCATTGGGGTCCTTTCCCCAACCGTTCGATCAACTAGTGGAAGGACATCGTAAGTACTTCGGCGAAGTCCTACTCCGGAATACGTAAAGCACAAGGAGTGAGAACATCCCGAAGCGTCGAAGGCCGAAGTACATGGCAAGGAAGCACGGGACTCCGAGAGATTTGACATGTTGGTGCATAAGAATATCCTGAAGGCCGGAGTACGTGGCGAGGAATTCCGAAACTTCAGAACTCCGAGAGATTCGAGGATATAGGAGGGTGTGTTAAGCATCGAAGTTCTCTTGTTGTAGCGTCCAGCTCCGATTGGATGGGCCCGCGTACACCATGATGATGTGGCATGCCTAGATAATTCCACGTGGTGTCGTGGGATTGGTCGCAAGTTAGGTGTGGGACCCTCACCCCTTGTCAAGTTTAAGCTATGTATTAAGCACGAATGAATCTTAACCGTCGATCATCGAGGCTTGGAGGTGACTAGGATTCGTTAGGGTTGGGGGAAGTGGAGATCAAACCATCCATCAAGGACATAGATCAACGGAGGAGAGCGAAAGCGCAATTTGAAGTTGTAAGGACGTTAATTATCAAGAGGTTGTGCACTTTGATCAAGACCGCCGAATAGCTTGGCGACGTGTCGGCATAGGATCTACGCACACAATGAGGAAGGAGTTAACAGGCGATCATGTTGGAACGCGCGGACCGTAGATCTCGATGATTGATTAAGTCGTGGTCGTTGATGAAAACACTCGATGAGTGCGAATTTAGTGTAGGACCCTTGCCAAGTCTAAACCTTGTGTTGGGTGCAGACAAATCTCAACCGTCGAATCTAAGGGTGGATCATCCCCACCATAGATTTTGGAGCGACAGGAGACTTCGGGACTTCGGGTCTCTGAAGATGTTGTAGAACTGTACAGGAACGACGGAGGGCCGAAGACTTGGTATTCGCAAAGATCGAGAGATATTCCCTACAACCAGTTGCCACATCATCATCAAGGGATGACGACCCGGGTCACGACCGTGCCATGTCAGATGGTGTGAGAGAGGTGAAGCTACGTGGATGCCACGTGGCCATTGGCCAATGATGCCCCGAAAACTTCGGAAGGCCATAACTTTCGAACCGAGACTAAGTTTTGGACAAGGTTTCAGTCGTTGGAAAGCTCTCGGTGAGCACACGACGATGGTGTCCTCATTTGAGGATTCGAGAAGTTGTAGGAAAGTGGAAAAATTATACCCCCATCCCTTAAAAAGACTACTTATGGGATCGAGTGTGTGACACTAGGTCATATGCTTAACAATGCATACTCAATGAAAGGACTAATAAATTAAAGGATACTTCAATGAAAAGATAGGAAAATCAAAAGAAAAAGGAAAAATATTAAAGGGATAGTAAAACAAAGTGTTGAGGTGGTAACTCTAAGACTAACGCACCCTCACAAAGGCCATCATGGTAGAAAATGAAGAGCCCTAGCTCTTGAAAGCTAGCAAATGAAGACCGACACATCATTCTATGATTATGTAGGTGAACCATGAAACCCCCTTATTTCCCTTTCTGTATTTCATCCATCACATTATTACATACTTCTTGGTCTTAGGAGTTATCACGTGTAAAAAGGGTTAAGGTTGTCCCTCAATTGTAAAACTTAAGTAAATTCTAAAATCAAATTATTGTTATGATGTTGCTAGAAGAGATCATTTGTTGTGCAATGCTTAATGACTTGTATAATGGGGCTTGACTCACCACTATGATTGAGTGTCATGTATTGGGATCGACATACATGCATCGAGGGTGGCATCTATGCCTTGGGATCCGTGTATTACCCTAGCTCTTGAAAGCTAGCAAATGAAGACCTACACATCATTCTATGATTATGTAGGTGAACCCATGAAACCCACTTAGTTCCCTTTTTGTATTTCATCCATCACATTATTACATACTTCTAACTTAGCAATCTAGGACATACTTCTTGGTCTTAGGAGTTATCACAAAAAGGATTAAGGTTGTCCCTCAATGGTAAAACTTAGGTAAATTCTAAAATTAAATTAATGTTATGAAGTTGCTAGAAGAGATTATTTGTTGTGCATTGCTTGTATAATGGGGCTTGACTCACCACTATGATTGGGTGCCATGCATTGGGATCCATGTACATGCATCGAGGGTGGCATTTATGCCTTGGGATCTGTGTATTATGCCTCGAGATTGGTGTACTTGCTCTGACACCTGTGATACTGCCTTGGGATTTGTGTACTATGCCTCGAGATTGGTGTACTTGCTCTGACATCTGTGATACTGCCTTGGGATCCATGTACTAGCATACAGACACATATCTACATTAGGATCCATGCCATTTTTCTTGGGATCCATGACACTAGATTGATGTGTATCTACATTGGGATATGTGTAGTTTCATTGGGATACATGTCACTCCATTAGAATATGTGACAGTGCATTGAACGATGACAAGAACTCCACATCAATATCATGTGCCACCTAGACCATTCCTGGAGGGCGTACTTGCTTTCTTGGACATATATTCCCACACATGTGGCTTATTTGACTTTGTTATGCTTTGTTGAGCACACGTGTGAGGTTGTTGAGGTGGTTGGAGTTAGTTGAGGAGTTGTTACAACCACCTGGACTGAGGTTGTTATGAGCTAATTGAGTTGGTTATAACTCCATTGGACCATTCATGCATTGGATTGACCTCCTTCTGGTGCCACATATGATATCATGATGTCATCTTCTAGTGGAGGTGCACCACTATTTTATCATCAAATATCTGCAAGTCACAGTCACCTAGTCTCATTGATCTTTATCACAACAAGCATGTTGCCTTGGCACAGCACAAGCAAGCAAGCTGCTCAACCAGTTAATCCACAAACTGATGAATAGAGTGCAACCAAGGCCCTAACCTTAACCTTGGCCCGGTTCAATTTTATCAGTTCAAGTCCACCTAGTGTCACATGTGCTATCATGACATCATCTTCTAGTGGACCGCACCACCATTTTATCATCAAATACCTGCAAGTCACAGTCACCTATTCTCATTGATCCTATCACAACAAGCATGTTGCCTTGGTGCAGCTCAACCAGTTAATCCACAAACTGAACAGTATGCAACCAAGACACTAACCTTAACCTTAGCCCGGTTCAATTTTAGCAGTTCAAGTCCACTTAGGGTATAACAGCCTCCATATACAGATAAAAACTACTTGATACAGCAGAACTCATAAGTGGATATAGAGAATGTTAAGTATATTTTCAAATGTACTATCCTTGGAGCTGTTTCATTTGGGTTTTGATTTTCTGCAATGATGATGATCATAGAATATTTGGTTTGCTTGCCTATCATGTGAAACCCATCAGATTTGAAAACCCTTAATTTGCTTGTCTATTTAGTTTGCTTGCAATATAGTTTATCAAAGAATTTGTTATTAATGATGGCTTTAATCAAAACTTAGCATTTACAGTTGAAATGTACGTGTTTGTTCCAAACTGCAAAGCAATTGTTTGCACACTGGCTTTCATGCTTTTGGACCTTAAATTTGGTTATGGATTGTCTGTCATAATAGCAGAGGCGATGGACGCCAAATTTTCCTAGCCATTTTAAGCTGTTCCCAAGAACAGAGACACAATCCTCGTACCATTCCATCTTACCTGGTTATACCACCCATCCACATTGTTCCCCATGCACTGCCGGTCGGTGCATATGGAAGTGGTTGCCAGTGCCACTGTAGATGTATGGGGATTTCTTGCTGCCCCGTCTATTCATTTGCCTTGCGATGATGCATGGTATTTGCAACCAGTTGTTATTGTCATTTAACAAGTCCCAAGACAAGTCAAGTTTGGTAACTTTGGTTGCCGCCACTGTAGGTAGCCTAGTCGAGTTCGGTAACTTCAGTTGCCACTGTAGGTGTATGGGAATTTCTTGATGACCCATCTATTCATTTGTTAGTGATGTTGATTAATGGTATTTGTATGCAATTGTTATTGTCATCTGCAACAGGTCTTCCTATTGCCTTTCCATCCATTTCATCTACCAAGCAATACCCGTGCATGGTATATGAGAACAGCATTCAGAAGATTCTCATCAATATTCAGTATCGGAGCTTCTTCGTAGTGGAATGGTTCATATGAACAGATGTGGGATGAATTTTTGCTTGCTAACTGGACAGGAAATTAATCATCTACATGTCTTGCTGGATACTGAACTTCTTGACCCAGAACAGAACTCAGAGTACCGATCCACCATCCCAAAAAACTGTGCATTAGGATGTGTGTCATCGAAGATACTCGCATAAACAACGGAGCAATGTAGAAATATCTTTGCAATGCCAAACAGGGTTATGCAGTTGTAAGCTTACCATGAACCTCGTATTTGCAGAACTACCATTGATATTAAGAACAAATTCCATCACCTTATTTGAAGTATTCTGCTACTGCAAACTTCCTGACCTAGAGGTCTCTAAGAAATATTTTTCAAAAAAAAATAGAATATTAAAACTCAGATTGAAGTCCTTCTTAACACGACCAGCTGAATAAAACAACCCTAATCCACCATTGAACTTAATCTTAGTCACATGAGCCCAACTTAAAATATCATACTTGATAATATTAATAGACAAAGCCCTCTATTGTACATTTAATGCATTCAGTTGTAGCAAGCTCAGCAAACTAGGCCTGTGTGAACAACCCTAAATTATGTGATAAGTCCATATTCGAGATTCAACCCTAGCAATTGAATAATGCAAACCCTGACCCAATGTAGGCTTCATTCATAGTTGTCTGTCTCCAAACGGAAACAGACTGATTCACTTCATACGGTGAACTAACCTCAGATTACAATAAAATTCCGTGGAAAAAATTACATAAAATGGAACTCACCGAGTCGTGAGTCAAATAAGTATCGCAATAGTCGCAATAATACCTTCACAATAAAACAACAACATCGTTATGTTGCAGACAAAAAATAAAGAAATCAAAAAAACAGCCGGGAGGAAGCATAGCGAAACCCTTGCAAAAATAAATAGATACATAAATAAAAGGGTTAAAAAAATTAGGGTTTATCGAACATCTTTCTACTTACCGAGGCATGGTTACGCCAAGCTAGTGTCGGGGTTTGAGATCTCTCCAATTAGCGATTTTCAGATACTTCCCTTCGCCCAATACCAGTTTGATTCAGCATAAAGCAGTGAAAGATAAATCTAAAAAATTTAAATGAAAGACTCAGACCCCGTTATATTTGTAGAAGTACCGATATAGAAATTTGACAAAACGGATTACCATCTAACAAATTTCACGCAAATAAGTCTAGATGGAGTTTAGCTTTGCACATTTCCTCTGTTACTGTTAGTAATGTCTGCTACTTCGGCTGAATATATAGCGATAGCCGCACCAAAGAAAAAACGTAAATATGCAGACCAAATGTAACAGGACGTGCAAGAACAAAGCTTGAAATCCACTTACCCTTAATAACCCCGCTTAAAGACCATATAACCTGGTGATAATTTGGCTCTGATTTAACTTAACGAACTTATCAAAGGTTTTATGTCCATCCGGATTTAAATTAGAGTATATTAATATGCCAACCATTAAAAACCGAAAACCGTTACCATGGTAAGCTTAAAAAATTGTACCTCTTTTCATTTATCTTTCAGTCTATACTCAAGTATATTTATAATGATAAAACAAGTAAAATTAGTAGCAAAGCTACTTATATCTACCTATCTCAAACAAGTAAAATTAGTAGCAAAGCTACTTATATCTACCTATCTCTTAAAAATGTTTTAACAACAATATATAGTTTAATTTTAAAATAATTTGAAACTTAAAATAATATAAATTAACAACAATATATAATTAATTTTAAAATATAATTTAATATATAATTAATTTTAAAATATAACTTAATATTGTGATTACATATAAAAATAATTTATAAAAAATTATATATATAATATTAATAATAAATAATATATATTAATACTAATATTAAAAAAATGCTTAATCATATGAGATGAATTAATGAAAGATAAGTTGATAGGTTGGAGCACATTAACTACCATCGAATTATTATTGGTTTATATTATTGTAAAACTTATTTTATAATTTACTTTACATTATTGTCTAAATTAATTAACTAATTAACGTTACAAAAATTTATTAAAACAAATTTATTTGGATCATATTTAATTTTATATTATTAATATAGAAACTAGAAAACACATAACATATGATTTTATGGGCCTGGATGGGGTGACATGTAGCGATAGGATGCCACGCGGGAGCCAGCCAGGACACAGCATTAAAACATCAACCGACCAGCGTCCCCTCACCATTTAACTCGCCATGAACCAACGCGACTGCATTTACCCGACGAGGCTTCTCGCTCGTGGGAGACGTACCAGTCAGACTCGCATCATTCAGCCAGCCATTAAGGCTATGGCGGTTCGGCTAGTGTTAATCCTCATTGCTCGGGTTGTTGATGTAGAGAACCAGCCGCTTTGAGCAGTCCTAGCTCCAGTGGAACTGCAAACTAGTCGTCGTTCCTTTGCTAATTCGCAGGTGCAGGGACCGCATCCGGTGATTTTGCTTGCGCTTGGAAGCCGAGCGACCTCTCGGGGAAGTAATTGGGCATCCCACCAGACCTCCACCATGCCGAGACTGCGAGGGAAACCACGAAGGGGAGCGGCATGGTACTCGACGGAATCTAGGCGGCAACGGAAAAAGAAGTTTGAAGCAGCTCTAGCCATGGCCACCCGACGGAGGAAAGAGAGGCCACGAACGCCACCCATGGCGTATGTGATCGAGGAGATTCCGGAAGGGGGTGTGGCAAGTGTACCAGAGCACCTGCTGTTTACAGTGACTGAGAATTGGAACCCGCCTTCGGACATTGGTCAAGATAGACGGCCCTTGTCTGCTGGCAACACGGCATCTCCCAAAGCCACTAGCACTGAAGAGCCCTACCCCACCTGCTACATAGAAGAGGAGTTACCCTCTGACTCGCTCATGGAGGTGACGCGGGATAAACCACGGGTGCATGACCAGGATTCAAGTGAAAGCCACAGCCAGGAGCAGTCGTTCTCAACCAACTGGGAATGCTTTAGCCTCATCTTTGAGATAAGAAGCCTGTTGGACGACCAGATCTTCCGGCTGGCGAGGATCGATCAGCGACTGGATATGTTCTTCGTGGCCCACTCCAGGACACTGCCGAAGCGACAATGCCCAACTTGCGCGCGTGCATATGCATTCCCAGCCGGATGGAAGCTGACAGAGGACCAGCACAAGTGCGCAGGCTAACAGGTCAATGGATGTTCAGAACTGGCTGTTGTTTTGCTATCTTGATATCAGTTAAGCTTTAGGCCATCTAGTTTACAGTTTTCTTAGCTTTAGATTATGATACTCAGTTGCATTTCCAACACTATAAGTCCTGGTTTCCTTCGGGCAGGACGTTGCATGAAGAACTTAGTTATTTTTGTGACCAGGGTGACACATGGTAAGGGATGCCCAGCTGTCCCGATTTCCTATCTAGGCGGGACAAATGGCATCCCAAACAACTTTTGTATTTTGATTAAAGTAATATAAAAGGTCCAAACCATTTTTATTTAAAAAAAAAAAAAAAAAAAAATAAAATTTTATAATTTTAAAAAAAAAAAAAATAAAAATAAAATAATTTAATAATATAAATTAACACTATAATAAAATAAATTTATTTAGATGATATTTAATTTTATATTAGCTAATTAATTTTAAAATATATATTTAATATGTATTAAAATAAATTAATTTAGATGATATTTAATTTTATATTGTTAATATAAAAAATTTAAGATTTAAAAAAAAAATAGATTTTCTAAGTTAAGTAGCTTTCATGCTACTTAACGGAGGCACTTTCAAGATTAACTTTTTAATTTAAGAAAAATAAATAATATCTATATAAAATATTAATAAAATTTATTTATACAAGTGTAGTGATGCTAATAAAAGTGTTGTGATCCTAAGTGGTTTAGAGGAAGCTCGGGCACGCGGTTCTCGGACAAGAGTTCATGAGCATATAGTATTAAATGAGGGCAACACGAAAATACAAGACAGAAACACGGAAGAGTAGGACAGAAACAAGGACGAAGGAGGAAGGTTGGCGATCTGAAGTGGTTTAGAGGAAGCATAGAGCATTAAATGAGAGCAGGACAGAAACACGTGTTAGCATTAAAAGCAAGATGGAAACAAGGACAAAAGCACATGGGAGCGTAATTTTTAATTTTTTTTATTTTAAACCAACGCAACTTGAAACAAGTGTTGCATGGCAGCGTAGTCCCTGCCAAGTTGGAATGGGAGTAAATGCGACCGTGTATAAACATGTGGGTTGCAAGTTGCAGTACATGTGGTATCCATGCGTAATTTAATATTCTCGGATTAGTTTTATTTGAAATTTATCAAAAATTATTAATGTCTACTACATCAACGAAGGTTCCTAGTATCTAAGTTTGATAGAACAGGCAAGATTTAAAAGGAGCGTGAACAAAAAAAAATTAGTGTACAATAGTATTACATTTAAAAGGTTTTTGGACACAAAAAAATTAGCATACAATAGAATTGTAGTAACGTCTGTTACATAGGTTCGTTTTCTTTAAATTAGCATTGCCGAATTAGTTTTCTTTAAAACAAGGCCTCATGGACAGAAAAGAAATTGAAATTTATCAAAATATAGATTCTTGGACACCATAAATTATACATACAAAATATGTACTTTTATAAAGTACATATTAACTTTTATAGATACCAAATATGTACTTTTATAAAGTATGGGCATGAGATTTTATAGAGCATGCACGGAGTCCTCATTCCATACTTAGGAACTTTTTGGATAGCGGGTTATCAGGCTGGCGGGCTCAAAATTTGGGCTCTGTTGTTCTGTGTCTTACAAATAGCACCTAGAGTTCCGCGATATACAAATTGACAAGCGGACTTGCGGACTATTTGAATTTTAAGGGCCTCGTGTTGATGTAATAGCACAATTGGACTTGGGTCTTGAAATTGCAGTGCAGATGTGGCAAGCAATATGAAGGACAAGTGGTAAAGATGCAAGAAATGACATACTCTCTATATGTATGAGTAGAAAAAAAGTATTGAACACAATTTTATGACATTTATATAAAAAAATTAAAAAGCGTGTTACATATTCCTGGAAATTAATATATATATATAT
>JZKD02S1733095.1:582307-602317 GCA_000966675.3 Picea glauca
CTGCATCAACTATGTCCATTGGGTAGCTATGGTGAATCGCCTCTCTCGGCTATTCAAGGTTGCAGAATATGTTATCTAGATCAGCATCAAGATCCATGTTTTCACTCTCAATTTCGGGCTCATCCGCCTCCCCTACAATTATTTTTCCCTTCTTCTCCACGGGAAGCTTGTGAAAACTATCAATTTTAGGATGAACCTCATTCGTTTGAAGAACTTTGGGTTGCTTTGTTACTGTGGCAGGCCGTTGGAGTGATGCTTTGTTACTGTGGTGGCTCTAGTCCTCAGGTCAGAAGATGTTCATTGTATCTCTACTAAATTGTTGTGGAGGTGCTGCCAGTAGTTTATGAAAACGTTGGTTTGCTCTAGACGCTGCTTGAAATGAACAAATGGAGGGGATAATATAACCCCCCATAAATGTTGGTTCAATGCGTGCGAATGTAAAATCTCCTCGAGCTCTTCACTCATTAATGACAATCTCTATGTGTGATGTATGGTGAGTTGTTAGAAGTAAAGCTTAATTATTGCATACTTAGAAGTGCGAAGGTGGCGGTTACGACGAATAACATTTAAGGATTGGAGGTTTCGTGAACGAACCAAGTTGACAATGTGGGAATGACATTCCATGGTATTTGAAATTAACACTGGGAAGGGATAATAAAATCCTCCGCAAATATTGGTTTAGTGTGCATTAATGGAAGATCTTCTCGAGCCTTGCGCCCATCAATGACAATTTACATGGTGCCTGCACGATGAGTTGTTAGCATTAAATATTTAGAAACAAAACACACACACACACACATATATATATATAAACATTATCTAAAAAAAATATTTTCAAGTACTAAATTATTAATATTAAATATTGATATTCTACAATTTAATTAAACAAAGTTACCAAATGAGTCGTAAGCTTCGAGTCCGGGTCCAATTGTAGATCGCCAAAGTTTTGAGCGCAAGATGTATATCAGGCACACGGGGCTTGAGAGTTAGATGGTGCCCACAAAGGAACCCGCGGCCATAAAATTCGCAAACTATGAAAACGAATGGGGGTCAGTTGAACTCTTGATGTAGAGATATAGATGGACATGAAAGTTGACACTCTGTCATCTGGCAACCCGCGAGCATAGACATGGATTACCCAAGTTTTGGATGCAAGATGTACACTTGGAACACGGGAAATAAGAGTTCGATAACGCGTAGCGAGGAACCCGCGAGCATAAAATTGGCTAAGGAAACCAAAGCAGTCGATTAGACTCCTGCTGCATATTTCATAATTCATGTGCAACACCAACTGTGTCATGACCAAACCAATATGTGTACAAAGCAAGGAAAAAAAATATGTACCTTTATAAAATCTGGGCATCAGATTTTATAGAGCATGTACGGATATCGCATTCCAAACTTGGCCACTTTGTGGATCGCGAGTTCTCGGGCTGTCAGGCTAAAAAATAGGCCTCTATTGTTCTGTGTCCTTCAAATAGTACTCAGAGTTCCGCAATATACAAATTGACAGGTCGACTTGCGGTTTGGCTGAGATTTTATAGAGCATGTACACTTTTTGGATTGCGGGTTCTCGGGTTGGCGGGCTAAAAAAGCGAGCCTCTATTGTTTCGTGCATTACAAATAGCACCTAGAATTCCAGGATCTACAAATTTGCAAGCGGACTTGCGGGCTGGGCTGGCTCAACATTGTACTTCTATTGAGTTTCGCGATATATAAATTCATAGAAAGACTCCAGCGCTGGCGGGCTTCGACAAAGGAGCAATACATACTAAATATGTCCTTTTATAAACTATGGACATGACATTTTATAGAGTATGTACATATCCCTTATTCCATACTTAGCCACTTTTTTGGATCGCGGACTTGCGGGCTGGTTGGGCCAACATTGCACTTCTATTGTCCCGTGTCCTCCAAACAGCATTCGGAGTTCCGCGATATACAAATCCGCAGATGGAATTGAATATGTATTACACATTACATGTAATATGTATCGCAGGTTATCGGGTTGGCGGGCTCTAAATTGACAGACGGACTCCACGAGTGGCGGGCTCAAAATTGAATATGTATTAGACATTACATGTAATATGTAATACATATTACATGTAATATGTAATACATATTACATGTAATATGTACAATATGAAACGGGCAAGCGGACGGTTGGGCTGGCAATATAACAGTAACTGGAAATCTGAACACATGTATCCGCTAGTTTTGAACTTAGAAATTTTCTGAGGAACAAGTAATCCATAGTAAATATGTACTTTTATAAAGTATGGATATAAGATTTTATAGAGCATGCAGGGATCCCTCATTCCATACTTAGCCAGTTTTTGGATTGCGGGTTCTTGGCTTGGCGGGCTGAAAATTGGGTCTCTATTGTTTTGTGTCCTACAAATAGTACCCAGAGTTCCGCGATATACAAATTGACAAGCGGACATTGGGTTGGCTTGCTCAACATTGCACTTCTATTATATGTACTTTTATAAACTAGGGACATGACATTTTATAGAGTATGTACATATCCCTTATTCCATACTTAGCCATTTTTTTGGATCTCAGACTTGCGGGCTAGTTGGCTCAACATTGCACTTCTATTGTCTCGTGTCTTCCAAACAACATTCAAAGTTCCGCGATATACAAATCCACAGACGAAATTGAATATGTATTACACATTACATGTAATATGTATCGCAGGTTATTGGGTTGGCAGGCTCTAAATTGATAGATAGACTCCACGAGTGGCGCACTCAAAATTGAATATGTATTAGACATTACATGTAATATGTAATACATATTACATGTAATATGTACAATATGAAATGGGAAGCAGACGGTCGGGCTGGCAATATAAAAGTAACTGGAAATCTGAACATGTGTATTTGCCAGTTCCGGACCTAGAAATTTTCTAAGGAACGAGTAATCCATAGTAAATATGTACTTTTATAAAGTATGGATATCAGATTTTATAGAGCATGCACGGATCCCTCATTTCATACTTAGCCACTTTTTGGATTGCGGGTTCTCGGCCTGGCTGGCTGAAAATTGGGTCTCTATTGTTCTGTGTCCTACAAATAGCACTCAGAGTTCCACAATATACAAATTGGCAAGCGGACATCGGGCTAGCTCGCTCAACATTTCACTTCCATTGTTCTGTGTCCTCCACGCAGCACTAGGAGTTCTGTGAAACAAAAATTGACAGACGGACTCCGGGATTGGCGGGTTGAATATTGCGATTGTCTACATGTATAACATATAACATATATGTTATATATCTAACATTATCTAAAAACATAATTCTAAAGTACTAAATTATTATTAATAAATATTGACATTGTACAATTAAATTAAAGAAAATTAGCAAATGAGTCGCAAGCTTCGAGTCCGGGTCTAATTGTATATCACCAAAGTTTTGGGCGCTAGATGTATACCACACAAACGGGGCATGAGAGCTGGATGGCACCCACAAAGGACACCGTGGCCATAAAAATCAAAAACTATGAAAACGAACGACGTTCAGTTGGACTCGTGATGTAGAGATATAGATGGACATGAAATCTTCCACTCCACTGTCTGGGAACCTGCGAGCATAGACATGGATTACCAAGTTTTGGATGCAAGATGCACACTCGGAACACGGGGAACGAAAGTTCGATAACCCGTACCGAGGAAGCCGCGGGCATAAAATTGGCTAAGGAAACGAAAGGGCTCGGTCGGACTCGTAGTGCATATTCCATAATCCATGTGCAGGTGTTTCATTCTCTGATTCATCACTTGTATCAAATTCAATAGCATTTTCGAGAGTCTCTGCAGAGTTGGCATCCTCTTCTGCAAGAACATTGTTCCAGTTCTCATTTATACAAATGTTTTGTGCTTTATACAGGGCTCTGCAACATAATTCCTTTAATGCTTTCATAACAACATGCACACACACTTTGCCTGTCTGATAGGCATTTTTGTATCGCAAGCGTCTTTTTAGAGCCACAACAATTGTCATTGTAACGCTAATGAATTTTGGCAAAGCTTTTTGCACAACATCTAGCTAAACAAACACATTAATAATTGATCCTGTTAATCCCATCTGAGGTCATTTATAGCCCCAAGGCCTGATTTGTACAAATGCAATTCGCAGAGACACAACTCTCTCCTCAAGTTTCGTAAGTGCACTTACATCTGCTAGAGGTGTATTGCATCTTATTTGCTCAGGGGTTGCAAATTGTGGCAATTTTCCATTTTCAAGTGACTGTTTGCATGGAAGACAAATTTTGCCACTGGAAAATGGTTTATCGTGCACTATCAAGAAGAGGTATTATGCTTGCAAATCAGACGTGAAAGACTTATTGTTTTTTGAGAAATTCAATTGTTCACAAATTGCACACGCAATGGATGGAGTGTCTTTAATTTGTTTCATGTACGTTTGTCTTGCATTTTTCTTTCACAGGGAAGTATGAGTAGAAAGTCTTTGTTGGTTTTCATTGGTAGTAGTGCATGGTGTTGCTTCTAGGCCACAGAATGTGACAGTTGCATGACCATTCTGGGATATGTGACTGTACCTGTTTTTGTTCTGTTGTGCACGAACAAATTTCTTTAGATTGTGAATGTGAGTTTCTCTCTAAAAGGAAGCGTAGCAATGTATTTTTTTTCTCTCACACATGACCTTTTTCAAGTTGTGGTAACTTACTCTACGTTTTTTGTCCAAGGGCACGATGACTTGATGGCAACTGCGATGAATTTCACTTTGATTCAGGTTGTCATAACTTAGTGTACGTTTTTTGTTTAAGGGGTGTATGGCCTCATCACAACTGGGACGAATTTTATGCATAACTTTTTCAAGTTGTGATAACTTACTCTACATTTTTTGTTTAAGCTCTATATAGCCTCATCACAATTGTGATGAACTTCATGCATGGATTTTTTGTTCAAGCCCTGTATGGCCATATCACAATCGAGAGGGGTTTCATTCTCATTATAAAGCATGCGGCTCATATGCAGATTTGATGCGGTTTGGTTGGCATGGACATTCAACCCTGAACCATTGATATGTCCAAGCAAAGATTCATAATGGATATGTATTGTATCTGTTTTCAATGAGAGGATGTCAATTGTTTGATTGTAATTTGAATCAATAGACTAGGAATGGACAGTACCATCTGGCAAGGCTGACCAGACCTGGATATTTACTCTGAACATGATAGACAACCATTGAAAACATAATCTGCAACCCTCCACATTCCCTTTTCCATATGGCAACGCCATGTTTACAAGGTATTATTGCCAACTTCCAATTGCCGGCATAGTTTGTAGTAGATATGGTGAAAGGTGCTCATGAAAGCACCTAAAAGCCTGTTGGTTGTCGCCTATAATTGTATTGCAAAATGATTGTACAATGTAAAGCCACAACAACTGCACATCGAACTTCGTTGCTACCAAACAACGAATTGCATTGAGCAAACTATCTCCATAGCTAGACACAACAGTTGTTGCTAGTTGTAAACCATGGGAGTCTATGCGATGCATAATCCGTTTCCACTGCAATTCAAGGTCTTTGCAAATGAGGGACAAGTAAATATGAGCTTCTTCAACATTGCATATGGACAATTGTCTGTACAATAGTGGTTCATAATGACCACTGACAACATTGGCATCATGGAACAAGATGAAATATGGATTGTCAGATGCAGTTTTGTTGAATAGTAGATATCTTGTTTTAATTGTCAATGACCATATTCCAATTGATATATTGAGTCAGTTAGATAGCCACCGTATACAAAATGTATCTCCCCAAAGTCCCCTCTCATGTGGAGGCAGAATTGGGGATGCAAACAACCACATCTTTGAAAAATATGTTTGGACATCATGTATTCCATGCAACTGCCGAAGAAAATCAGATTCCAGTTCATATTCATACGACTCCAATGCCTCATCGTCACCATTTTTTAAACAACCTAAGAAATAATCTATCAATCCATTGTGCAGGTCGGTCGAGGAATAGCGGAAATGCAGTAGAACCTAAAATGCATCGAAAAGGCAATTCCCTACAGTATACGAGAATGCATCCAATCTAAAAAGTCCATTGCTATGCAAAACCTCGTCAATGTTGTCATGTATAATGGAGTGTGTATTTATTTCATACAACTCAGCATCTATTACTTCTTTCATATTTTGAACTGTCATTTTGAAGTTGTTTGTTAGATACTTTCAGTTTTCATGAAAATAGAGAAAAGGGGAAAAAAAGAAAAAAAGTATGAAAAAACAAAAAAAGGAAAGCTAAATAGGAAAACTACAAGCGCAGAACTGGGTACCAATCCCCGTATGTACATTTCAACCTTCTTCTTGTCAACTTCAATCCCCCCTAGTCCCCATAACAGACGAGAAGAGAACAAACCCACACTGGAAAGCGAACCAAACAAAAAGAAACAACACAAATAAATAACACCATAAATTTACTCAGCAGAAAGATCAATTTGAACCTATTCATGGCATGCATCCTACAAGCTTCTCAGAGCCAGAAAAAAGTTCTGCAAAATACAAAGGACACGACAAAGSCAACAATTGGACGTAGTTTTCTAACCCACGGAATAAAAGCATTCCCTGCGTCTACACCCCGACAGATGGTTCCCTCTTTTGATAGCTCTGAACTACTTTTCAAAAACCCCTATGCATTGCAATTCTCAAAATAGCTATGGACGTGGCAACCGACATATGAAGACACATGGTTTCCAGGAACAAAAATTAAGAGCACAGAGAAACATGGTCTGCAACAAAATTTCGAGGCAGGGACTCCCACCATTGAAAAATACCAACTAAATGATGGCATGGAAACTTACCCGTCAACGAGGGATGACAACAGCTTAGACCCAAAAAATGCAAACCGCAACAACAGGTCCAACAACTTACAAAGTTGAAGAACAACAAACCAGTGACAACCACGAAGAGGTCCAACTGCAACTGCAAGACCTCAACTTTGAAAAGTTGAATCAAACAAGAACAAGGATCATGGAACGAACCAACGATCAAGCATCGACCACTGAACCATTGATGTCGATGGAGAACAATTCAACACAATTTCACTGCAAACAACACCATAAAAAAAATGGAACGAAACTGTATTGTAATGCCTCTGTACAATAAACATTTAAGATTGCCAGACTTGTTAGGTAAACACTTAAGACTGTTAGAACCGTCGAAGAGCATAGTCCTGTGCAAACATTTAAGAAAAAATGCAGTGTGGCAGGTCTCTTCTCTCAAAGCCCGCAAGAATAAAGCAAAAATCAGACATAGTAATATGTTGGAGAATATATTCTACCTAGAAGAAAATGCTAAAGTAAACATTCGAACTAATGGTAGCATTAATCCACCTTCGACCAATGCATAAGAAAATATATGATTCAAAAAGCCCATATACGATGAAATACTTTGGATATGCCAACATATATAACATTGGGAATAGCGAAGCCGACAATAAGACCTCCAATCCATTGTCCAATCAAATCATGACAAATATGGTACTTTTTATTATATAAAAATTGGTGTTTTCAGTTCCCTCGTTCCAACAATATATAATTTGGAAATATTTGTGGTCAATGGACAATCTAATACGAGGTCAACAAATTATCGATCGCTATAGTCCCTCTATGCCTATGGCAGGGACTAATAAGATAAAAAAAAAAATCGTCGTGTCACAATAATACCACACATTTCACCAATCAATTGCAAGATATTTTAGCTTTTAATATATTTATATTTGTATTTTTCGGTGTGTAATGTTCAACCTTATAAAATTCAAAAAATTAATATTCTCCAATTAAGGGGTAATGTGCCACCAATTAGGGCTTAACAATACACCCCTCTGCCTACTCTTGACAGGCTAAGGGAATCCATCTCGATGGACTACATGTCAGGTCTTCCTTCAAACAAGCATGGAAATTAATGCATTTTTGTAGTGGTTGATCAGTTTTCTAAGATGGCCATCCTCACAGCCTGCAAGAAGAATATCACAGCAGAGGCCACTACCAAGCTATTCTTCAAACGAGTGTAGGTACACTTCAGGATACCACTGACCATCATATCAGACTAGGATAGCAGGTTCCTCAATACATTTTGGTCCATCCTCTAGTCACTGTTGGACACCAAGCTCACCAAATCTACCTCCTTCCACCCCCAAACTAATGGCTAGACAAAGGTTGTCAATAGAATGATCGTGCATATCTTGTGCATGTACAACTCCAAACATCTACGCATATGGGATGAGAGTCTCCCCTATGTTCAACACAACTACAACATATCCTTTCATACCTCGACCGACCACAGTCCCTTTCAGGTGGGGTTTGGATTTCAACCATTGGGTCCCATCGATGTCGCACTACCCCTTGCATGCACACAGGTGAATCATCCCATGCTCAATCTAAGGCCGAAAAAGCCACTAAGTTTATTGAATGAATTCAACACATCGGACAACATGTCCATGATATTTTACAAAAATATAATGCTAAGTACAAACAATGCCATGATCAACACTGGGTGCCACACAAGTTTCAGGTGGGAGACAAGGTCTGGCTTCATTTGTAGAAAGAGCGCCTTACAGGACCCCATCAAAAGCTTCATCCACTTCGCTATGGACCTTGCACCATCACCAAAGATGTGGGTGATAATTATTTTAAGCTAAGTATTCCCTCCTTCCCTATTCTGCACCTCGTGTTCAATATGGACCTCCTTCGGCCATAATTCCCACCATTATTATACACATCAAAGATCTCAGAGCAGTTGACACCGACAGAGCTCAACCCTGATTGCATGGAACAAGAATACATCAATCAGATCAGTGACACTCAGATTAAGGGCGCTTGACAACACAAGATCCAGTTTTACCGTCTTGTCAAAGCAGGGCAACTCGTGCACCAATGCAAGTGGCTCACCCGAGGCCAAGTTCAACAGAAGTTTCCTCATCTGTTGGGGGAAATCAATGAAATGGAGACCATTTATTTCTAATGGGGGAGGATTGATCCAGGTGGATATCAGTGGCCACCTACTTATTCCATTGACTTAAAAAATATTTTTTTCATTTTGGCAGTTTTTTTCTAGTTTTTCGGGTCCTAAACTTCTGGGGTCGTTTTAAGGCCCTAAAAAACGTTTTTTGGGCATGGCACTATCACAATGTAGGATTTAGCCAGAGTGTGATGGAAACGTGTGTATCCCTCATATATTTATTTCCAACGAGCTATCGTGCACCTAAAATAGAGATCGTATGCAAAAGTTACGACCCCGGGAAGTTGATGTACCAACTTACCCCATCGGGGCCCACATGAATTTTGGCGCTTCATCTCCTAGGGTTAAGTTTTTGGATGTTTAGGGTTTTCTCATTTATGCTTTATGTTTAAAAGGATTTTGGAGACTCATTGTAACCATCTTCTTGCAAATGAACGTAGCCGTCACATCTCTTTTAAGAGACAAGCTGGCACCATTCGAGCAAGTTTGTTTTAGTATGCATTTTTATAGTTTCAACATATTCTCTTTATTAATATAAGTCAAGTTTTATTGTATCTCTGTGTATTTATTTTCTATACATTTTTATTCCATTTCGTTCCATTTATAAATCCAGATCATTACTTTCCTCTTCTTTTACTTTATCACTACCTTTTGGCATATCTGGCTGAATTTCAACACCAAGAGTGTTATATGTCATTTTATAACCAAATTCATCAAAAATAACATACGTGCAAAGTATGGTTCTCCTTTCACTAGGAATAAAGATTCTATATCCCTTATGCTCATCACCACACCCAACAAATACACCTCTTTTGTTGGTAGGTTCAAGTTGTGTTCGCATATCTGAAGGTACATAAGTATATGTTAGAGAACCAAACACTCTGAAATAATCAACAAAAGGCTTTACTCTAGAAAATTCCTCTTCAGGTGTAAATTCCCTCAAAGACTTATGAGGACACATGTTCAATGTGTGCACAACATTAATACATGCTTCTACCCAAAGGAACCGTGGCATACCAAACTACTCCAACATGCACAACATAGTTTCGACAATGCTCCTATTTTTTGTCCTTTCAGCTAGTCCATTATGTTGAGAGTATAAGGAAATACTTCCTCTTGATCCTAGACCTCTTACAAAAAGAAAAAAACTCATGAGACTTATATTCTCCCCTATTGTCACTCCTTAATTTCTTGATGCTATGACCTGTTTGATTTTCTACTAAGGATTTAAATTCACAAAATTTATTAAACACCTCACTTTTATGTTTCATGAAATAAATCCATATGGTCTATATTTGGAAGAAATTACATCAAAACATCATATGTTGAGTGTACAAGATCTTTCTTATGGCTAGGAGTGTGTAGTATTGCATGTTATCCCTCATATTCTACTTCAATAAATTGTTGAGTGGCTCTAGTGTTGGTGGAGTGGTTATCAAAATTTGGTACAACCAGGCATGTTGGTTGTGACCTATGGAATTGAGTACTAGTGTGAAATTGAAATGAAAGTTAATACCTTGACTCCAAGTGAGGGATAAGAGACATGGGAAGAATGGTAGTTTGGTCACTAAGTTCACAAATGTTGTGAGTATGATAATTTGGTGGTTCAATACCAACAATTACATTGAATATATGTGAATATGGTTGATTTTTTTGAGTATTCTACCATGGAAAACTTTTCCCTTGGTAGTATTAAGTAAAATCCATGATAGGTTCAACAATGTATCATCCATGATGTTTACATAAAAATTAGGGTTGATAGATAAACATGGCCTCTGTCCATTTTATATTTTTATTAATTTTTGCATAAACCCTATATAATTTATTTTATACTATAAAAGAGTTTGATTTTCATCTACTGGAATGGGAATGTTATGAATAACGATTTATTAAAATATTGTTGAAGCATGCATAGTACTATGTAATGCATAGACATTTCAATCCTCGTGTATTCATGAAAATATTCTATTTGAGATATTTTGTTATTCACAAAATAAGCTAAATCCATATAAGTTGTCCCTTGTAGTAGGTTGTCAAAGCTTTTTTAGTTGCATTCTATTTTGGAATTTTAATACACCTCTTTTATGTATAATGAAGGTTGTATATGGATGAAGATAGTGTCGAACTCTTAATGTGTTGTTATGGTGGGATGAATTGATTTGTTTGAATACACCCGTAGCTCAAATTTTAATGACATCCCATGATTTGAAGATAGGTATAAGTTTGAGTTTGTTTAGCACCATCTTTTCCTTCAACATGTTTATAGTATTGTAGGCTTGACTTTGAGTGCCCGCAACCAAGTTTTATGAATGGAGATTTTTGTAATGAAATGAAAGATGGATTATTTCGAACCCATATTTGTTGTGATTGTTTCATGAAAGGGAAAGAGATTAAAGGAGTAATGGTGAATGAAATAGGATGAAATTATACATGTAAATTGTCATCTTGCATGTCTCTTTCCCTCATACTACCATCATATTTCTTTCCTCGTGTTCTATCATTTGATCCCAAACTAATTTTGACTTGTGGCCCTATTTTCCCTAACTTATTAGATGATAATGGATTTGATTGGTGTACTAAAAATTATTTCCATTGTTGTGTAATAGGATCTAGAAGAGGCCATGGAAAGAGGACGTGGATGGCATAGAACTACTAAATCGCAGAGAGGAAAGTGGGTGTAAGAGGACATGACAACGGAATATGCAGAGACAACAAAGGTGAGAATAAAAAGAAACCTCAACCAAAGGAGGAAGGTCTTTATGAATTCACAAATGATACAACATAAAGGAGATAAAGTCAGTTTTTTCCATGAGGCCTTTGAGGTCAAACTTATTGGTCGAAAATGCACAAGAATGGTGATTAAATGTGATTCTATGATCAAGGGAAAAGTTTGAAAATTAGGATGGCCATGTGGGATAGGGATGTTGGATACGTTTCTTGTTGAAGTTTTGGCTCGATGTATATACCTAGGGTCGTAAAATTGCTTTTTTTTTTCAACTCCAAAACATGATATCAATATGTCAAATATATGACTAGGGTGAGTTTTTCTATTGGATAGCATATTCGTTGAAATAATATAATTGGTGTTTTTGGGCGTAGGCCTTTTTTGAGAAGAAAGGATATTTTGGGAGAAGGCATATTTTTGGAGAAAAGGTATGTTTTGGGAAAGACCTAATTTTGGAAAGAAGACCTAATTTTGGAGCGCGCACAATCGATGGTAAGAAAGAAGCATGTAGAAAAAGAAGGAAAAACAACATGCAAGAAGAAAAGAAACGTGGCGCGCACGTAGAAAAACCTAACCATGATAGGGTTAGGGTTTTTGATAAAGATTGTAATGGCTATAAGCCTGAAAAATAGTGTAAATAAGAACCTAGGAGGTTTATGTTAGGGGTTCAATTGTTTTTCAGCAATGCAATTTGTTGTTGAGGTTCAGTGGTTAGTATGATTGTAATAAGGTAATAGAAGAGTCAAGTAAGCCAAAGTTTGAGGGTTAGGTCATAGGATGAGGAGCCTGGTGTGATATAGTTTTCCTCACAGAGGTTCCTTAACCTCTTCATGATTTTATGATGGAAGATGTAATGTGCACAACGCCATACTTTGCAACAGACTAAATAAAAGAGAAGATAATCCAAATATTTGTGGACGTAGCCCAAGAGGGGGTGAACCATGATAAAACATGGGTTATATGTAATGTTTATTGCATGCTTACTTTTTGTTAATGATTAGTTTATGAATGAATGGTTAAGCTAGATATACTAGAATGCATGCATGGGCCTAAAGGTGAATGAATCCTGGAAATACTTGAATGAATAAAAAGATTAATGCATGAATAAGATAGAATACACCCCAAGATCCCCACTCACTCCTAGACTGCAAGCAATTGAGCATTGTAGTCACCCGTAAAGATATCTTGGGTGAGACTGTGTAGTGCACTCTGTGCGTTGTGTTTCCTTCTAGTTTACCAGGAGGGCCAATAGTTTTAGAGGGTTTTGTTGGAAACCTGTTGAGATTCGAACCTGGGTCATCCCAAGAAGTAGAAGTGAGAGATAGAAACTAACAAATGGTTATGTTTTTGGCTAGAACTGCATAGGATTGAGTGGATGGGATCCATGGAAGAATCACGTAGAGAATGAAAGTATAGAAGGGAATGTTTAGTCCATGGAATCCAACGAAGGCGGAGATTGAAAAATGGTTGAAAACGAAGGAACTTGAGCTTGTGAAAAAGCATAACAGAAACCCTAAGATAACACCGCACAAATATCTTGAAAAATATGTGTTTAATGACTTGCATGAGGTTTTTTTCTGTGATTTCTCGCATTTGTTGCAGGAGTGGTTATTGAGGTTAAAATAAAACCACCGAGAAAATCATATTAGACAACTAGAGTGGAATCCTGTGGAGATTGTGCAGTTACAAAAAGTTAATAACAAATTTTCACGCGTAAAAGATTTATGGTTAGACAATATTGTTGCAGGGTTTATCACTAAAATTACAGTAGATACCGTGAAGTATTATAACACAACAAAGCAGGATTTTCTAAAAGGACCCAGAGGTAGGTATATAATATCATTGTATACTTTAATCAAGACTTCATTGTATAACAACGACGTGATGACCATGGAATCAGACAACTAAACTTCCCTGCATGCATGGGGGAAGGGGGGAAGTACTGACACGAGCTGGAGAAATGGAGGAAGAGATGGATAAGGGAAAGAAGAAGGAGGCCATGGACCTAATCATGATGGAAGAAGACTAGATAAAAAAAATAATAGCAACAACTGGAAAGACATGCATTGGATCACCCTACCAATATAAGATGAATAATAAGAAGAGAGACATAACTGATAGAGAGGGCTTGTAAAGTGATGAAGAAGAGGTAGAGGATATCTGGGCTATGGAGTAGATTGAGGAAATACTATGTCCAACATACGAAAGGAAAACATGAGGTCCAAGGGAAAGAACAAAAGGCAGAACTCCAATCCAGATCATCGTCAGTGTGGAACCTACAACCCCATGTGCGACTAGTACACGAGAAAGAACACCAACGTCTAGAAAATCGAATTTTAGTGGCAGAAGAATGATAGGAGAAGGATCCAGTCAAGGAGCATCAACTGGGGGAGCAATTTCAGAAAATATTAGTCAAATATATACACTGCGCGAAGGTAGTAGTTCAACACAGTTCAAAATGGTAGGACATGATCCTACAATCAGATTACCAGAATTTCAGGGAGAGGCATCAAAGGACCCTAAAAATCATTTATTCATTTGTGAGAAGATCTAGGAAGCGAAGCATATCAAAGATGAGGATACAAAACTTGTGCAGTTAGCTATCATGCTAAGAGACGACGCACTGGACTGGTATATGAGCCTAGATGTAAACATTCCACCAAGAGTAACATAGACTATTGCAGACATGAAAAGACTATTGATAAACAAATTTGAGAAGCCTAGATAAGAAGATCAATATATGAATGAAATGATTGAAACGATTGAAATCATGCAAAAACCAGGTGAGTCTGTTTGGGAGATTGATTAGAGGTTTAAACGCTTGAAAGGTAACGAAGTATGCAATTACTGACATTCAACATATGCACTTATTTGTGAACTCACTGCTACCACGTTTGAATATCGATTAAGAAAACAAAAGTTCCAAACTCAGGCAAAGGCTCTGCAGGCAGCCTTACAACTAGAAGAGAACCAATATCAAAAGACATATCCAACAATAGAGGAGTTGAAGGAGGATCTGAAGAACCTAACATTTCAACTTAACTAGAATAAGGTCAAAGAAAAAAGAGAAGTTATTTGGTGTACCACATGCAGGACAGAAGAACACCATAAGAACGAATGTCCAACTTTCACGCAGTACATGGCAACGGGAGTACCAAACACTTTGGCAATAGGAGGAGCATGGTTGGATATTTGTAAAAGACATGGGCATGATCCATATCATTTTCCAATGATGCAGAAGTATAAGATAATACCCAAAAGCTCATACTGCAATTTTTGCAAGTCAGTAGGTCATGATGATAAAGATTGTAGGACGATGGAGCTGATGATAGAAATAACTTCAAATACTTATAGGGTGCAAGAAGAAATGATGACATGACAAGTTGCACCTCAGTTCAACCAGGTACCACCTCCATACAATAATGCGCAGCAACAGTATAACATTGTGAAGCCACAATACAATAATGCACAGCCACAGTATAACCCTGCACAGTACAACCATGTACCTCAACATAATGCACCGCGAGGAGACCGGGTTGGATATAGAGGTAGAGGACGAGGTAGAGGAGGATTTGGATGAGGCAGAGGGCCAATAGTGTGCCACAAATTCCAACATCCAGGAAATTATGCAAGGGAATGTCCACTTCCACCGCATGTACTGTCGTGCAATAGACCATGACACAAAAGACTGTCCAACACTCTTAGGAAAAATCCAATAAAAGGGGAACCAAAACAACTAGAATGTACAATGGATTTTTGTAGAAGCCAGAGGATGATGGAAGAAACATCAACATAGTCACATGAAGAGGAGCTAAGACATGAACTGACGCAATAAGACAAGATCCAACACAACACCAATGGGTGAAGAAGAATATTGACCCACAAAAGCAGTTTGATGCATAGAAAGAAAAGGAAAAATTAGAGGAGGCAAGACATGAGTTTCTCAACCAAAATGTTGCCTCTACATCAACTGCGCAATACACTCAGAACGTACCAATGTATTAAATTCCCTCCTCAATGGACCACACCAGTGAAGCACAACCTTTAGAGCAAGTAACATAAAAACTTTTCTGCAATCCTATGTTAAGTTATTAAAGGACCCATCATCTATCAAAATCTTACAAAACTTGCTAGAAATATGTAACACAGAGGAAAAAGGGAAATTAGAGCAGAAAACAGTCAATCACCTCCATACAAGAAGAAGGACAAGCAGGGAATTAAGACTCAATGCCAATATTGGGGATTTCAATATGGGGCATATTATACTGGACTTAGGCTCTGAAGTAAATGTTTTACCTAAGAAGACATGGCAGTGTATGGGAGAACCCACATTAGGCTATTCACTTGTCCAGTTGAAACTAGCAAATCAACACATATTTTTACCAATTGGAAGGCTTAAAGGTGTGATAGTAGATTTGGATGGAGTGTGGACTATGGAATATTTCAAAGTAATAAAGATAGTATATGGCACAACACCTTATCCAACATTGCTTGGATTGGATTGGGAATTTGATAACCAGGACATAATCAACCTCAAGACAAGGAAAATGATGTTTGAATCAGGTGAATATAGAGTCATCACACCATTAGATCCTTCAGAAGGATAAAGGTTTGTAGAACCCACTTGTTTATATATGGTGGAAATAAACCAGTTGTACAGAACCACCGCACGAGAAGAAGATTATGTCAACCCAATTGCAGATGGGGTACTCAACTGGAGAAGCATCACATCATGTGCTTCTAACTCAGATATAGGTTTGGAGAATTGGCAACAACGATTACATGAAGTTTCCACAAGAAGGTGCACACGAATAGACCGCTTAATAAGTTGGGTTGGTACAGAGAGAACCTCCCAATTTTCACGGGGTAAATGACTTATAGGAATTTCTGACAAAATATGAAGAGGAAGTGTTAGAAAATCAGAGGCTCTTAGCCCTAGATATTGCACTCAAGGCCGCACCTACAAGATAGTGGGGTGAGCACAAAGAAACAATTCAGGACTGGTACCAATGTCAACGACTACTACGCATTAGATTTGGTGCAAAATAGGGGAGCAATAAAATGCAGAGGTATGATGGGCAAGGAACATCGACAAAACACTTGGAGAAGTGTACAACACAATTGAGGATGACACCACCATAAGAATGGCCTCATCACTTCATCCACACATTATAAGGAATCCCAAAGAACTGGTATGTAGACCAGGATATGCACAGAGGCACTACAAAATGGAAAGCATTACAACAAAACTTTGTAGTAACTTTCTCATTTGAACATGAGAACCCCAACATTGATTCAACGCTGAAGTAGATAAAAGGTGTGATATTTATTGATGAACCAAAGGTTGAAATCATGACAAAATATCAACAACAAAATAAACAGACATTCAAATAACTACTGTCATGCTATCATCTTGAAGAGGAAGCACCAGATGAAGATGACCCGTGCAACATTCAATTATAGAAATTGAAGGAGAAAGAGAGGTGGAAGGTCCATCTCTGGAGTTAGAAGTATTTGTTGCACCAATCAAAGTGAAGAAATTCAACATTGGGTCAACCAACAATCCTAAAATGGCAAGTATTGGAGAATATTGGGATGAACAAACAATAGAAAGAATAACAAATTTATTGTGCGAATACAATGACCTGTTCCCAACGACCTTTATAGAGATGAAATACATAGCAAGAGAGTTAGGAGAGATGAAAATACCTCTCAAACCTGAGGCAAGAGTTGTCAGGTAGAGACCTTATAGAATGAAACCAGTATATAAGCAGAAAGTGAAAACATAAATTGACAGAATGTTGGAAGCTGTTATTATAGAACCAGGAGAGGAATCTGAATGAATAAGTCCTATGGTAGTCCAAGAAAAGAAACAAGGGGGGATAAGGATTTGTGTAGATTTGATAAAACTGAATGATGCCTACTTACATAACCCTTTTTTGATTCAGGTGGATATCGGTGGCTACCTATTACTATTACACTGGCTCGAAAAATAGTTTTCCACCTTGGTAGTTTTTCGAGTCCCAAACTTCCGGGGTCGTTTTGAGGCCCTAAACGACGTTTTTTGGGGATTTGAGGCCAAGACGACTGCCAAAGGAAATTTCCTAGGCCAGTCAAAAGTCATTATTCTCAGTTAAACATTTCCAATAGTGTATCGAGCACCCAAAACATAGGTCGTATGTAAACGTTACGCCCCCGAGAAGTTGACGTATCAACTACACCCATCGAGGCCCGCAAACCTTTTGGATTTTCATCTTCCGAGGTTAGGGTTTTGGATTTTATTTATGTTAAAAAGTTCTTTAGAGCCTCATTGTAAATCATCTTCTTGCAAATCTGAGTAGCTGTCACATCTCTCCTCAAAGGTAAGCTGCCACCATTCTAGCGAGTCTTTCACTCTATATTTTTACAATCTCTGTACATTTATTTCATTAATAGAAATCATGTATTACTGTGTTTCTCTGTTTCTAGCAATATTTATGTGTATTTCATTTCATTCTAAAAAATAATAAAGATGAGTGGTATCAGAGCAGGCTGCTCTTGATCGTTTTTTAGTGCATGTCCCCGACGAGGTCTAAGTATAGCAAGTTGGGTCTCGAGCTTGTCTCTCTTGAGGACAATCGCTCTCGCACACCCAAGAAATCCTCCATGGCAGAAGAAAAGAAAAATGACAGAGCATAAGATTCTATTAATCTGTTGCTTGAGCAAGCTCTCACGTGACAGAGGGATGAAATGATGGAGAATTCTTCCCACATCCTTCAACGCCTACCGATAACAACATGCACGTCTTCATCAAGCGACCACTTTGGAGGCATCTCACCTTTCAAGGTAAAAGTTAATATTGATATTCTCATATTTGAAGAAAAATAGATGCAAATGCCCTAGAAAAATGGTTAAATATGATAGAAGGTTTTTTCTCTGTTCATAATTTCTCCGATAGGGAAAAGATCACCTTCGCACTCCTTAAGGCTCTCCCCCATGTCAAACATTGGTGGGAAACTTACTGGGAGAAAAGTTCCACAGAGGTGTCTAGAATATATGGGGTCGAGCTCACTTGGGATTTTTTTGTGAATGTGGTCAATGAACAATATTACCTTGTTGGAAACTATGACGACCAGTACATGAGATGGACCACACTGCAGCAAGAGAGGGGCCAAGCAGTGTTGAAATTCACCAATACCTTCCATACCTTGTGCACCAAGTTGGGTATAAAAGACTCTGAGCGACACATGGTTCTGAAATAACATGGGGCTCTACACATATACATCCAAACTGAAATTAATTTTCTGGACATCTCATCACTGGGTGTTGCTTATTGATATGTTGTTAAAATCGAGCGGAAATTTAAGCACTAGAACAAGCGAGAGTTTGGGTCTGCAAATCCATAATAAACAAAGTATGGTAAAGACAACCCTAACAACCATCCTTAAGAAAACCAGTCCAAGCCATAGGAAAAAAAGGGTAGCGGAAAGATGAAGAAGGACACTGGAAAATGGTGTAATTTCCACAAAATCCCCTAGCACAACACCGATGAATATCACTCAAAACACTCATTGGTGGCCAAGGTCAAAGACAAGGAGTCGAACCATGATTCATAAAATACTTGTAGAAGACAGATCATCGACGCAGACCTCACTGCTATTGTTGCGACCATAGCAATTCAACCAGAAGAACCAATAGATCCGGAGGAGGGGGGGTGCCTTTTTCATTCATAGATGTGGGTGAAGGGGACCCCACTGCATTTTATTGTTGATAGCGGAAGCCAGAAGAACCTCATCTCAACAGAGGTCGTCAAACAATTGGGATTATCAAAAACACCACACCCACAACCATACAACATCGGGTGGCTTTGCTAGGGACGCGATCTCTCTGTCAGCCAGTAGTGTCGATTGTCATACAAAATCCATCCCTTCAAGGATGAGGTATTATGTGATGTTTCCCCACTATATTTTTGTGATGTTCTCTTGGGCCAACCATATATGTGGAAGTGCCATACTATTTATGAGTCTCGACCCCATAGTGTCTGATCCAGGTGTATATCGATGGCCACCCACCTTTTCCAACTGGCTCAAAACAGTTTTCTAGCAATTTTGGCAATTTACTATTTTTAGCAGGTTTTAACTTCCGGGGTCATTTTGAGGGCCTAAATGAAGGTTTTTTGAGATCGAGGTTCTCAATGACAGCTAAAGGCATGATTGAGCCCCCAAAATGAATCTCCTCGACGATACCTTTCCAACAAGCTATCACACACCTAAAACGGAGATCGTATGCAAAAGTTACGACCCCGGGAAGTTGATGCA
>JZKD02S1733095.1:607287-643842 GCA_000966675.3 Picea glauca
AGCATATTTCAGTCATTTGTTATTAATGAAATGAAGTCTTATTTCCGCTGCATCTCTGCGTTTATGTGTATTTCTGTATTTCATTGTGTTCCTACATAAATCCGGATCAGTGTCATTGTTACTCTAGGGGGTCATCTCTACAGAATACCAAAGGTAGTTCCAAATATTGTCCCACCTAAACAGTGTCGAAAGGTAGTATCTCATACTACAAAATTTAGCTTCTTCACAATCTGTTCAAAAGGTGAACAAAAGGACACTGCAACCACTACATCCTCGACCCAAACACCTTCTATCCAACATAAGCAGGTCGACAAGATTAAAGCAAAGCGCAAGGATTCCTTCTGCACATAGTCATATCATGTGGCCAGATTGGTTAAAAAGGTCCAACCCTTTTAGCCACAGGTTTGTGACAACCTTCAACAAGCTAAGCAATGCAACTTCTCCAGCAAGGCAACTAGCTCATCAAGGTTCAGATTCAACAAACGCTTCCCCCTATCCCCCGAGAACTCAACGCAATGGATACCATTGCTTCCTAAGGAGGGAGGATTGATCCAGGTGGATATCGATGGCCACCCACCTATTAAACTAGCTCGAAAAACGGTTTTCCACCTTAGCAGTTTTTCAGCAGTTTTTTCGGGTCCCGAACTTCCAGGGTTGTTTTGAGTCCCCAAATGACATTTTTTGGGGGATTTGGGGCCCAAGAAATTATCAAATAATATAGCTTAGGTATGTCGAAATTCGTTCTTCTTAGTTATACCTTTCCAACGGTGTATCGAGCGCCCCAAACAAAGATCGTGTGCAAAAGTTACGCCCCCAGGAAGTTGACGTATCAACTACCCCCATCGAGACCCACAAAATTTTTGGCTTTTCATCTTCTAGGGTTAGGGTTTTGGATTTTATTTATGTTAAAAAGGTCTTTAGAGCCTCATTTTAAATCATCTTGTTGCAAATGTGAGTAGCTATCATATCTCTCCTTAGAGATAAGCTCCCACCATTCTAGCGAGTCTTTCACTATGTATTTTTACAGTGTTTATACATTTCGCTCATTAATAGAAATTGTGTATTATTGTATCTTTGTGTTTATGGTTTTATCTTTGATATACCTATGTTATATTATTGGATCTCTTGCAATATATCTGTATATTTATGTGTTATATCTCCGCTCTTATTTCATGCCAAAAATAATTCGGATCAATTTCCTACCCCTTTTACAGATGAAGTCTTAGAGAATGTGGGAGGCCATGAAGCATATTTATTTACAGATGGATTCTCAGGTTACCATCAGATCAAAATAGCTCCAGAAGATAGGTATAAGACTAATTTTTCTACAGAATGGGGATCCTACCAATACACAGTCATGCCTTTTGGGCTGAAGAATGCACCAACCATTTTTTCAAGAGTGGTCATAACTGCTTTTAAGGAATTCATACATTAGTTTCTAGTAGTATATCCGGATGACTGGACTGTATATAGTTTATTAAAGGACCATGTATAAGTATGAAGGATAATTTTAGAAAGATGCACGATGTTAGTGACCAAAAAATAATGATATATTTTTTAGAATGCCCTCATTACTTGCTACTTGAATTATCGTTCCCCTAGGTATTTTGGCCAGTATCAGAGTCTCAATTCTTCATCAAGCCTTTTATAATCTCCTATTAATATCTTTGCCTAAGATTGGTTTGATACCATACCTCTTAACCTGCAATACAAAAAGACACAAATAAATGTCATTCCATAGCTTTCATGTCTTTTATATTTCGAAGTAAAATATATATTTTTATTTCAAAAAATCCCCCAAAGAAAAAGTGGTGTGTGTTCAAAGTGTTTTTCCTAAGTCTAGTACCAAACTCCATGTCCACATGCCAAGCACAAGCTACACATTAACCATCATAAACCCAACGCATGTGCTAAGCCCTTTTCTTTACATGTCTCATTGATCATGCATAGTAGTATTGGCACATATGTGGTATTGAAGTTAATAAACACTACTATATATGGGATATAGTTATGCGTTGCCAAGAACAAATGCATAAATCCATGACAGGTTATAAGACAAAGTTTAAACGCTAAGTATGCCACAACACATAGCGCCGAGCCCAATTCCATTATATCGTAGCTATCTCTTCGGGCTGGGTTCCACATAGTTGACCGAATGCCAAGTCACAAGGAATAAGAACCTGTTCAATGTTGGGGGCCGAGTGGTTTTCTCCCACACATCAAATGTGCAGGCAACAAGAAGTTATCACAAGCCAACGCATAACCAATACATAAATCACCCAAGCGCTAAGCTAATTGAAATATGTGCCAGATGCTTGATTTGCAAGATGAGAACTTTATATCCGAGATTTATCTCTTCAAAAACAAATTGCAAGGATCTAGATGTCATGCGGGTGTCAAGGGAAAATGAAGATCATGTCATTTTCCAAAGTTATGGAGATCATTGGCATTGTAGCCTTGGATGCCAGAATTGTTGAGTTGTTGAATGAATCGACAACTACAGTTTTGTAGTGACAATTTGTGAAGGCTTGCCACAATTCAATCTAGATTTTTACATAGCAAAGGAAAAACCACAAACAGGTGCCATGCGCAAATGTCACAGAGAAGCAGAGCTTGGTCTTCGGTTTTCAAGGTTTGAAGTGTCGAGGTTGATCCTTCACCTCTGTGTGCCTGATATTTTCACTTTTAATATGAATGTTGCTTTATGACAGCTGCAGGATATAATTTTTTTGTCTCTACTATATTCAAAAGGTTCTCTTCTATACATCAAGTGCGCAGGCAACGAGTAAATATCACCACACAACACATAGCTCAACACATAGCGCCCAAGCAGGATGACGTTCTCTTGCCAAATCTCATCGAGCATGCAAGGAATTGAGGGTGTTTTTAGTTTTACTGAGAACACACTTTCATTTCTTTGCTCTATGTTTTGCCATCACAGTGTTGCTTGCTTTACTTCTGTTATCATCAAACCCTGGATCTTTGATCCATATAAACAAAGCATGGCACAATTTCTTTCTTATCATCACCATAGCTACAGATGAGGAATATCATATTTTTTGCACTCCTACTGGTCCCTTCACTTAGATGCATTACATATAGTGTTGGATGATTAAAGTGTTCATATTGTTCTTGGCAAAACTGTTAGAATTTCTTCTTCAAGTGATAATCAATTAGAACATAATCTAGGTGGTGGTTGCAATGAGTAACCAGGGAATAAAATTTGGGGAGTCAGGAGTTAATGCCAAGGATATTTCCCTGTGGAAAGCACAATGTGCTTCATGAGATATTATTCTCAATGAAATAAAGAGCATTTCAGAGAATTGATAATCTGGAAAATACAGAAGAAATATCAATAAAATCTATTGCAAGTAAACTTGGTAAGAGACCTCGACCAAATATATTACCTTCATCTTCTGATTTATTATTGATTGACAAAGCTTCAGTGGATTCTATTCAGATGCAGAGGCCCCAAAGGATCAACCTTAAAGATCAGAAAGCTGAGACAAAAATGCATTTTTGCGATTTTGAAGACTGTTTTCAAAACATAGCTTTTGGTGGCTTAGGCAGGCTTTCACAGCTGTCTTTAGCCACCGAATAGGTTAGAATTTTGGCTCACAAGCCACCGAAAGCACAGAGACAGGAAAAATGATGGTATTTTCTCTCAGATCAAATGTTTTTGCTGCCAAATCATTTGAGGAAGATTCTAAATGAATGATAAAATTAAAAGGGACAGAGATCACTCTCTCTTTTAAATTTTTGAAGTTGATGCAAAGGATATAAAGGTCGAAGAGCCTTTCTATTTTTAGTCAAGATACTATCCAACTGTCAAAGGAAGAATTTAAGTGCCTTGTAATCACCTTGAAGGTTGCTAAGAGTGTCAAAGATTGTTGTAGTTGTCGAAGATGTTGAAGATAACAAATTATAATTAGGATTTGATTCCTTTAAGTTAGGATCTAATCCTATGATTTGAAAATTGTTTTGACCTTGTTCTATTATTAGTATTTTAGATCCATTTTGATAGGATCTCATTGATATTGTAAAGGCTATAAAGCCAATCAATCTTGAGGGGCTAAAGGAGTTTCAACTTTGGAGACCTTTTCACACTCTGCACTCAAGCTTCTCATTTGCAGATCATATTATACAAGCTTCTTTTGCAATTATCTGTTCAGACTTACATTTTCCTGTCTATTCTATATTTGCACATGGATGTTTAATTCATGTCTATTTTGTTTGTCTAAAGCCTGATGGCTATCATCCTATCATTTCTTTGATGAGTTGAATTGAAAATATCATTTGCTCATTGTGACTGACCATTCATGTATCTTTATGTGTGAGTCTGCTGGCATAGTAAGAATTCTCCATACATTCACTTATTTACAAACCCTCTGAACAATGATAGTTAAAAGCCTTGTCATCTGGTTATGTTTATGCATGTCTTGAGAGAAAGGGTCTGATTTATTTACCTGACTTGATCCAATTAAGAGAATATTATACACCATTGAGATATTAGTTAAGTTACCATGCTTCTTTGAGCCGCAACCTAGAAGAACTCCTGGAGTGATAACACACACAATGTCAAATATCATTAAACATCAAGAAATGCATTTTTGGGACACATTTTGGAATATTGTTGGGACATATAGTGTGTAAACAAGGCTTACTAGTAGATCCTGCCAAAATTGCAGTCATTGTAAAATTACCACCACCAAAGTCAGTGCGCCAGTTGAGAGAAACACTGGAGCATACAGGCTATTACAAGAAATTTATAAAGGCGTATGTGCAGATTACTGTGCCAATGGAAAAAATGTTAAAGAAGGATACCAGATTCTAGTGGAATGACGACTGTCAACAAGGGTTGGACACCTTAAAAGAAAAGATGGTCACAACACCTATCCTAATATTCCCAGATTGGGAAAAGACATTTCATGTGCATGTAGATGCATCGACCATAACACTTGGAGCAGTTATGGCACATCCAGGAGTAGGATACTTATACCACCCTATAGCCTTTGCAAGCATAAAATTGTCAGAATCAAAGCATAATTACAATAGCACAGAAAGAGAAGGCCTAGCCATGGTATATGCATTGTAAAAGTTCAGGCACTACTTACCGGGTAAACAGTTTAAGATGTTCATAAAACATTCTTCCCTCAAATATTTAGTCAACAAGCCAGTGTTGGGCAGGAGAATCTATAGATGGCTATTGTTATTTCAATAATTTGATTTCGAAGCGATAGTCAAACCAGGGAAGCTGAATGCAAAACCTGATCACCTGTCAAGGGTAACTAATGGAGAAGAACCTACCAACTTTGAAGACAACTTCCCTGGTGCGCAACTATTTTCAGTACATGTAGATGATGAATACTTTGCTGATATCATTGAATATTTAAGTATAAGGATTGTGCCAAAAGAGTTTAGCATTGCGCAGAAGAACAATCTGGTTGTCGGAGCCGCAAACTATCAACTTATTGTAGAACACTTATATAATATGGGCGCAGATAGCATTTTGAGAAGGTGTGTATTAGAGCATGAAAGGCCTAGAATTTTGGCAGAAGATCATGAAGGTATTGTTGGAGGACATTATGTAGGAAAAGCTATCGCACATAAGGTATTACGTGTAGGATTATGGTGGCCAACAATCCATAGAGATGCCAAGGAATATTTCCATAAATGTGATGTCTGTCAGAGGGTTGGCAAACCCAACAGAAGGGATGAGATTCCTCTAAGACCACAAGTAACTTTGTAGGTATTTGAAAAATGGGCAATAGACTTTGTTGGACCAATCCATCCACTAGTAAAAAGGTTAGGATCTAGATATATCATTACTGCAACTAAATACTTAATAATATGGGAAGAAGCAACACTAGTAAAATATTGCAGTGCAGAGACAACAACACACTTTTTGTTTGAGCAAGTGATCACCATATTTGGATGTCCAAGGATTTTTATGAGTGACCAAGGAACTCACTTTATCAACAATACCATCAGGGCTATGACTGAGGAGCTTGAAGTCTATCACCAAAAGAGTACACCATACTATCCTCAGGAAAATGGAATAGTAGAATCCTTCAATAAGATCTTGGAAAATGCTTTGACAAATATCTACAATGTCAACAGAGATGATTGGGACTTGAAAATACCAACAATACTATGGGCATATAAGACCACATGTAAGAAGTTGACAAGACATGCACCATTCAAATTGGTGTATGGGCAGGAAGCAGTGGTGCCATTAGAATTCATGGTACCCAGTCTGCACGTAGCAACAATTACCAACATGACAGAAAGAGGCACAATACAGAAAAGGTTAAATAAACTAATAGAAATGGAAGATGACATGATGATGGAAAGATTTCACCAAGAAGTATAGAAAGAAAGAGATAAACCCTAGCATGACAAACATATTAAAAATAAGAGTTTTAAGGAGGGAGACCTAGTCCTACTCTATGACAGTAAATGTTTTAACATCCTGGTAAATTTAGAATGCAATGGCTAGAGCCATATGAAGTAAATATTGTCACAGATGGGGGATCTATGCAATTAAAAGACTTGGGAGGAACATAACTGAAAGGAATGATCAATAGGAGTCGATTGAAACTGTATAGGGAAAGTCGACCTCCTAACCCCTAAAAGTCATAGCGCAATAAGAAAATCATGTATATAGTGTAATATAGTAGAGATTAGGACATAAAAGTGATAAACATAAATACAAAAGAGAAAAAAAAAGAAAAAGGAAATACAAAAGTAGAAAATGAGAGAAAAACACAAAAAGACACAGAAGTTAGTTGAACCATAAGAAAGTATGGGAAAAAAAAATTGCACGTAGTAATTACTGCGACAAACATCAAAAGACAACCCACAGGAAACATTACACTCGGCGCGAATGCATGGAAAAAGTGGAAAATGAATATGACCGGGGCTATAGAAGGCAAAAAACACGCGTTTATTCAACACTTAGCGATTTTTGAGAACATAGCGAGAAAAATAGTGCATTCTCTAGCTAGCATTTTATGTCGAAGAAAGAAAGTGCATGAATTCGAGAGAGAATGACCCCACCAAAGTTTGTCGCACCAGGCTAGTACGTCCGGGTTACTCGACAGGGCCAAAGGCATAAGGAAAGAATGTCACAGCCCGAGAACGTGGTCGCGTTGGAGGATGTTACCACCTTAGACAAATAATCAATCAGCCCGACATAGATTGAGGAAGAGACATCGACAACGCAACAAGGAGAAATAGGGAAGAGCTCCAGTGCTTGAAATGGTATTCCGAACCCTAACCCTGAGACACTTGCAAATCTTGACGAAACAATGGGAACGCGACAATCCCATGAACACAAGGAAGTGTTGGTCGAAGACATCACTGACCGAACGAAGTATGAAAGGGAAGAAGAGGATGCAGACACAATAGAGGCAAGCCCATATACTGTGGGCCAGAAAATAAAGGCGCTAGATTCCACGGAGGTTACACTCCCATATCTCCGAGACGAAGTGATTACTGTGGAGGATATGTTGGGGAAGGTACTAGAACTCAGGTACGCATATCATGATGTGCGTGATGGGACCAAATTGCCATAATTGGTCGAGGAAACTTATTTAATAAACACAGGGGAAGTTGGACCCCTCGATAGACCCATACTGGAGCTCACATAGTGGATAATGGGGCTCTATAACTCAAACATCATGAACCTACTGGATATACCACATTTTGGGTGTGACAAGAATGTCGAACTTTGCGTAAAACAACTAGTCACCCATGTACATGGAAGCATCCTTTGGATGGACAGGCCGGTACAGATATATGTGGCACTGATTTCCAAGATCACAAGACTCTGCACATTTGGTGCGTAGCCAGAGGAATACTTGGATAACAAGGCACGTAAGAAAGAAATCACAGAACTGGTTAAAGCATAGTTCGACACCACTAAGGGAAATAGGGGCATTGTAATCAAGGATATCAACGACAACATGACAAGGTTCACCGACAAGCTTATGGCTTGCAAAATTTTGAGGAAATTTCGCAAAGAGGAAGCGCCAACAAGTGTTATTGCATTAGCTGCGAAGTGTGCGAAGGGAAACAAAACATAATAGGAAAACAACATGGTTTTTTCAATGTTGCTAGAAGAGATACAACAATGCACAACGAATGTGTGGCACATATCAATGGAGGTAGTCTAGGAGACAGATGGGAGAGCCGAGTTCAAGGTGTCCAGGCATCACATATGGATCCAAGCCACAAGGGATCCAAAGAAGGCATGCTAGAGATGCAGTATTGTGTAACCAAAGAGGAAGTGGATTGGATAATTAAAGATTGACCTACACAGTGGCAACAACCAATAATAATATCAGGAATAAGGAAAGTCACGGTGCAATCCTCTAGGCCTAAGTACAAGGTTGAAGCAGGATCTTTAGCGAGAACAAGTAGCCCGAGCGATAATACTAGAATGACTACAGTGCAGAATCAACCAACCGGGAGAAACGCAGTACCAAAACGACCAAGGAGAATAACAACAACAACAAGGAAAGGAAGCTAGCCACAAACTGAAAGAAGGATACTTCATAGGCTGGAGAAGAATGAACCCAGGGTACAACAAGTGGGGCACAACCCTCACAAACACTAAGGAAGCCTACACATGAAAAATAGGTGTGCAAGAAAATGAAATATGACACAAAGGACCCAGACATCACCCTGACATAGGATGATTCAGAGCTAGTCGTAGACAAAGTCGAAGATAGGGGTAAAGAAGTGGTCTAAATTGTAGAGGAGCAACAGGAAGAGATCATGTCCAAGCTCATAGAGGTCCATGAGAACATACAACAACTACGGAGCCAAGCAGGATCATAGGCCACAACGCAACAACAAGAAAAGACACAGTGGCCACCTGCATAGAAAGAATGAGAGGAGACAGTGCAGTTCGTAGTCCAGGGCAGGGAGACATTTACGGTAATGCATAAAATGATCAGATTGGACCAGGAGACTGCGTAGAAACCCCTAGGGGAGGTGGAACAATCGGAAATGGGCATGGCACAGATAACCACTAAGGCACTATACAGAGTCCAGGCCAGTGTCATGCAAGAAGTACAGTCCAAGGCTTGCACAGATGCAACAAACTTGGAGGTGGGTAGAGTATTCATTGAAATGCTGCAAATCACATGCGGCCAACTGACCGTGGAGAAGGAGGAGGAGAAAGAATGCACAAATAAATTAGAACAAGGATTAATAACGGTTTATGATCACATCCCAGACAATGCGCATGCATCATAGAGGAGAAGATCAACCTGATCTCACAAACAATTGACCAATATAAGCATGAAATTGAGGAGCTCAAGGAAAGGCTCAACCCTACGACTCCTCTAGAGGTCTGGGAATAGAGAGAACAAAAATATGCACTCTAGATTGCTGAGATGGAGAAAGAAGCCATGGAAATAAAGGATTTGTTCAACATAACAATGAAGATATGGACTATCCTCGAAGAAGATGAAAAGGTCCAATAGTGGGACTAGGAAGAGGAAAGATTCAGCGCTGCCATACAAGAGATCAAGCAACGGAAAAAAACAATGAGCATCACAGAGAGCTTGAAATGCACCCAAGAAATGAAGACTCTTCATATAGAGTTGAAAGCAGCGCAGACACAGAAGCAAGAAAGACAAGTTGAATTTGAACCCCTCCAAGAACAAGCAACACAGATGATTGTGTAGTTGGAGGAAGAGAAGACAAGTAGAGAACATGCACAAGTAGAGATCACATCATTAATGTAAGAGGAGATAACAATGTAGACAGTAGAGGTGCTAACAAGCAAAGTCCAGCAGATGAGAGAAAAAGGAAAGGAACTAGCAGGAAATTTCCACAGTCTGGATATGGTAGTTTAGGGAGCGCGCACCACCTGAGTGGCTTGAGACGAGCCACAAGTCGGTTTTGGGGGCATGTTGGGCGCAGAACTATTTTGAGAAGAAAGGTTATTTTGGGCACATGCATATTTTTGGAGAAAAGGTGTATTTTGGGAAAGACCTAATTTTGGAAAGAAGACCTAATTTTGGAGTGTGCGCAATCGATGGTAAGAAAACAACATGTAGAAAAAGAAGGAAAAGCAACATGCAAGAAGAAAAGAAACATGCACATAGGAAGGTAAACCTAACTATGATAGGGTTAGGTTTTTTTATAAAGATGGTAACGACTATAAGCCTGAAAAATAGTATAAATAAGAACCTAGGAGATCTAGGTTACAGGTTCAATTGTTTTTCAGCAGTGTAAGTTCGTTGTTGAGGTTCAATGGTTAGTATTATTGTAATAAGGTAACGAAAGAGTCAAGTAAGCCAAAGTTTGAGGGTTAGATCACAAGCTGAGGAGCCTGGTGTGATCTATTCCACCTCACAGAGGTTCCTTAACCTCTTCATGATTGTATGATGGAAGATGTAATGCGTGCAACACCATATTTTGTAGCAGACTACATAAAAGAGTAGAGAAGACAAATATTTGTGATCGTAGCCCAGGAGGGGGTCAACCACAGTAAAACATGGGTTATATGTGATGTTTACTTTCTATCAATGATTAGTTTATGAATGAATGGTTAAGCTAGATATATTAGAATGCATGCATGGGCCTAAAGGTGAATGAATCCTGGAAATACTTGAATGAATAACAAGATTAATGCATGAAGAAGATAGAATACACCCCTAGATCCCCACTCACTCCTAGACTGCAAGCACTTGAGCATTGCATTCACCCATAAATTTATCTTGGGTGAGACTGCGCAATGCACTCTATGTGTTGTGTTTCCTTCTGGTTTACCAGGAGGGCCGATAGTTTTAGAGGGTTTTGCTGGAAACCTGTTGAGATACAAACCTGGCTCAGCCCAAGAAGTAGAAGTAAGAGATCGAAACCAACATGTGTACTAAACATTATTTCTTATGTTGTGTATTACAAGATCCAAACAAGGCCATGGAAATAGATCATGTCATATCAAATGAGGACACAACTGATGGCGCAGGACATCAGATACTCAAATTTTGACTTAACTTAGGAAAATTTGATCTGATGGAATTTTTTGATACGTCCATATTTTTTCAAAATATTATTAAAATTTATAGTGTATTATCCAATCTTGACAAAAATTAATGCATGTTGTTGATTATTTTAGATGGATATTGGAGCAAATGTAGAGCCCGAGCATTCAAATAGCAAAATAAAAACATATGTATGTGGACATGGACCTAAAATTGTTAAATCACGTAGAGGAAAATGGGTGGAAGAGGTTATGACAATGGATTCTACAGACACAACAAATGATTGCACTGAACAAGAGGTTGGTCATGACTATAGTACATGGGATGAATACTTTGAGAAAATTGTTGTTTGTGGATGTTTTGTATGTCATGGAAAGAAACAATTCAAATGAGCGACTGTACAAAAACATTACATAGATGATGAGCTTCTAGTGGGTAGTATGCCTCCTACAGTCGATTCAAATCCAATAGGAATTGTGTTGAGGAATTTTCCAATTTGATATAAATAATATGTATACTTCTTTTAAACATTGTTTTATATTATTTAAATAATGAATTTTTTTCTTAATGAATACTTGTAAGATAAAGTTCTTGGTTAAAAATTTTCTGGAGCACCAACTTCTATCCTAGAGGGAGATGATCATTTATCATATGATACATCTAACACACATATGTGCACATATACCACCTCCAAAGATGAGGATTTGATGAAAACAAGTAACATAACAAGAACCACTTTAAAGATGCATAATTTGCTTAAATACAAGGGGAAGGTGGACTACATACCTGTTGGTAGCCACCAATTCTATCGATTTTTATCATAATTAAAAGTCATCACGAAGGGATAAAATCTTTCTATAGCTGCCTCCTCCTTATATTTAGAAACGTTTCAGTCTTTTGGTTTAGAGGAGATTCATTGGGCTAGCTGAGTATATGAGTTTTTTGTTTAAATTTTCGTTTGTTTTGTTTAATTTCATGACTGGAAGCATGAAATTGAAACATAAGTTTTGCTTGGGTAATCATTTTGCAGCTTGTGGTTTCTTATTTTCTTGTGCTAAAGAGATTATACCTCAAGGGGACCTATATGTTTATAAGTCTTAAGGTTTTGTAAGCTTATTGATTAATCCATTGCCACAATTTTATCCATTATGGGAAATATGACTTGATCATATCTATGGTTGATTTTATGATTTTAATATTTGATATACCTAATCACACAGAACCTTGGATTAACATTTGAAATGTGCTCCTTGCTCTTACCAGTCATATCACTTTCATATCACCCTGGTACAGGACTGATGTACTCACAATTACACATCATCCTGATGTCCCGTACATTTAATGACTCTCATCCATTATTTGAATAGGCAGTTGATAATGGTTTGGGTTTAATGTTCATTGTGCATAGTGGTTCACAATCCTGCACGTCCTCTGGTTCTTTGTCATTCAAATATCAAACTACCAAGCATGACAACTTCCCAAGTTCGTAGGTATCAGGCCTCTTCCGATTTTACAGACCTCTCCCTATTATTTGTCTATTGGAAAACGAAACCTCCCTCTCATTACCTTTACTGTGTCTGTATGATAATGCCCATGGCTCCCATAGTTAGAATATAACCTAATGGCTCTCAATCCCTTCTCGCCCACGATGATGCCATAAGCGATTTACAGGCCCATGGCTAGAACATTTTCATCTGAAAGTTTAAGGGTTATAACTTGGTAGTCACACATGCTTTTCTCAATCATTTGATGGATTTAGAGCCAAAATTGAGGATCTGCAACTCGAAGTAACAAAGGATTCTATAGCTTGAGCTACATGATTGTCACAGGAGGGCGAAAAATGGTTCAAAAACGCCAAGTTAGAAGGCGTGCCTTGGAGTCTGTTCATGGTCTCTAATAAAATGACATGTTGCCCTAAAGGTACACTTATTACTCTCTTAAAACCTAGATGGCATGACCTGCTTCTAATTCTTAAACATTTTATAACTTGTGAGGGTAGGTATGGCTTAGTGTTTTTATATCACATCAACCTGTTGATGATTTTCCTAGGGTTCAAACTAAATATGCCTTTCTATCTATTGTTGAGCTTGCATAAAATGTCTAAATGTTATCAGAAACAAAGTTTAAACCCTCTATCTAGCCTCTTCAACCATGGGCTTATTCGAATTCTACTGTTATCGCATTTAGCTCAGATTGGGGATACTTGGGAAGATTTCCTATGTAGGAATAACTTCACCCTACCCGAGAACACAGTTGAAATGCCTTTGCATTTAAATACAAACCCTAGTCCCTGTAACCCTACCACTGAAAGTCAAGATGTTGATCCACTTGGAGACCATGCGTCCTCTGAACCAAACTCTGTTGCTATGCAAAACCCTTTGGGCGAAAAATCGAGATATAATTTTGTGCCCAGAAAATCGTTAGATGAGGTAATAGATGTATTAAAGGAGAAGGTTTCTCCTACTCCTGCTATTGAGATGAATCAGGGTTTTAGTGACAAACCAACTATTAAGAAAGATCGTAAGAAGAAGAAACAGGGTAACTCAGATTTGAGTTTTGTAAACAAAAGACCGGGCAGGTTAATATCCAGGAGTTTGAGAAATCGACAACAGGATCATCTGAGCTCGATCTCAGTGATTGAGGTCGATGATCACTTGACCGATGGTGAGATCAATGATTTCCTTACTCGAGAAGATGTGGAAATCAGTGTCTCGGAAATGAAACCATTAGTGAAGATATACAATACGATTTTGTTTCTAAACTACCTCCGTTTCTAAAAAATCAAGAATGCTTCACTGGTATAGGCCATGATTTGAAACAAGCTACAGGAAAGACCGAAGCACCCGTTGCTGAGTACACTCAATATCTGCCTACAATAGCACCTGCACACTACGAGAATTGTCTTGATTGGGTAAAACGATACTACAGAGACATACCATATTTACAGGCACAGTTAAAACAATTGGCAGCTCGAAATTCCTTGCTTGAAAGAGAAAATTAAGAATTAAAGGCATGCGTTCAGTCCAACGCAAATCGGGTGAGTAAAAGGCGCAAACGAACCAGTAGTGTGATTATCAAGAACGCAACGAACTTCAATGCTATCATTAACTCATAATTATCAGACCCTTCATTGTCTAATCTCTAAAATGTTAAAAAAATGGTTTTGATTTGCTTTGATTTGATTATGTTGTAAAAGTCAAATAGATAGATTTATTTCGATTTTCTTTGTTAATATAAGACTAGCTACAGAATCTCACGATTATGTAGCCAATCTATTTTTGAATGTTAGTTTGTATTGTTTTCTAAAATGCAATTTCATTTTGTCATTTCGAGGAAAATAACAGTTATGATGCTATTCACAAGGATAAGTAATCATGGATCAAGCGTTGCATAGATTAGTAATTTCCCTTTTTGTTGATAAAACTATGACATTTATGTAATTAATTTTGATAAACAAACTCCTACAGGAGGGTTTCTTGTTATTCTTTTTTTGCAAGGCAATCTATTTTTTGGGATTACCCTCTATCTTGCATGATAAGAGGTTGTTAATCCAAGACAAGTTTAAATAGTTGTTCTTGTTTGGTAGTAAAAACAACTTTTGCTGGAATACAATATGGACATTTGATTTTGAGAATGGATATGGGAAAGCAATTCACCGTTGGCTTTAGACCCATGTGACGCTTATTCCATTGTATTCTTCTATTACCTCTATATTATGAGATATCATTATGGTTGATTTAGCTTTAACCTTGTCATCATATGGTGTTTCATATTGTTAAATATTTAGATGTTGTCCATAATTCATCATTCCATTTTGTATGTGTGATCAATCTATCATTTGATTATTATTGAATTTATTCCTAATGTTAAATGATGGAGAATATAAATACTCAGAATTGAGTTTTCTCTCGCTCTTAAATATTGATCATCTTAAGATCACATGATTTTAATTAGTTGTATTTCTATTGTTATTAATTTACTCCAAATATCAGACACTTCTTTGAATTTATTCTGGAAGTACTAGTATTGTTCAGTTATAGGTTTCCCTTAAAAGCAGGATGGGCTGGAGCCCAAAAAACACAGAAAGATAAGCTCAGTTTGACTGGTTAGCTACATGTTAGTCTGTGTGTTATTTAATTAAATTATTCATTAATGAAACAATGATTGCATTAATTAGCTTTGACTGTTTATGTGTCATTGTTTCAATTGTTTGTACTTAGTATTTATACGTTTTAAAATATTTAAACATCGAAAAAAATAAATATTTTTGTACTTTCTTTATCTTAGTTAGAAACACTATTATGAACATTCATTTCACAAGATTTCAAGTAAACCTTGGAAGCTGTATATAGATTGTTTATAATCATTTGTATATATTCATGTTTCTATTTGAACACTAGTAATTAGTATACAAATTGTTAGAATCATAGCTTTAGATCAGTTTATTTCTTTTATTATTTTTAGGACCTAAGTTGGCTAACAGAGCCATTAAACCCGTCGGGTCATTTCATTCCAAATGACTTGGATTAATTAGACAACCCCGATTTGAATTTGACCTTCCAGTTGACGGTGTGTCATTTATGCTCATCAACAATACCCTATGAGAATGAATGTGATGGAGATGATGACTTGCCCCTGAGTTTGAGATCAATTTATAAAGAGACATTTGATCGTCAACTATTTTGCACTTGGCCCAGTGATCAACAACTACCTAGAGTGTATGAGGTGTTTCAATTTTGGGGATACACCTACAAGATACAACACTCCAATATTCATGGAGAAAATCTAGGCCTCTTTATTGTCCAAAATGTCCATGTGGGATCTAAACATAGAAACAATTCACAACAAACCACTAGGAGATTAATGCCATATTATGGTTCGTCATATTGCAATGGTGAATGGAGAAGGCTAGCAGAATATAAGCCTAGCATGTCAACATATGGTCTAAATTCAAATATATATACACATCATCTCCAATTGGAAAGTGGAAAAGAAATGAATAGAGGTCATATTATGTATATAGATGGGCGTGCATACACACACACAAAATATTGTAGGTTTTATAAATAGTAGAAAGTGAAGGGACCCTACTGTAAGATCGAACTGTCAATTTGTTGAAGTTATAAATGATAAAGATGGAGATATGGAAAGAGAGGTTGATATATTGATAATGGTTGAGGCTATTATGGACCTTACCATTGGGGATGGGTTATTTATTAATTACCCCTTCTTAAAACACACTCCTGCGCGAAAGAAAAGGGAAGAACAAGGTCTCCCTAAGGATGTTCTTAAGGGCAAAAAACCAAAGAATAATCAATGAGTGTGGATTGAAATTTTATAAACTATGTTTTCAAAATTGTGTTCTATTTTAAATTATTGTATAAAAAAGTAGTCTATGAAATAATGTTTCGTTATTCAATTGATGTATATATGTTCATACATTCTATATTTTTATTGGTTAAGACATATTAGATTATATTACCTTGAAATTGATACAATTATAATGTATCCAATTGTTGCCAAACGATAAATAATGCTTGTGTTTGTTGATAGGTAGAAGATATTGATGATACACCTACTAATACCCAAGATCAAACTAGGTTATTAATATTTGGATGGGATGATCCAAAGCATCCTTTAAACCATACTAGGGTGAAAAGAGCAACATTGAAGAGAATACTACCAACTGATAAATTTGAAGAGTTGATGAGATTAGAATACATTGATGACATGCCACATAGCTTTAATGATGATGATGATATTGAAAATGCAGTGCATGAAGAAGGATTGAATGAAATGATTACAAGTTTCTTTAGGGATGGAAACAATGATGACGATAATGATCATATGGTTGACAATAACGATGATAGTAGGGGTAATTACCACCAATGTAATCTTGATGATAACAAGCTGAAAGAATCAATCAAGCAAGCTACGAAGACACCTATGTTCAGATCGGGTGCAACTAGAACCTAAAAATTTGCATGCACATTGATATTATTAGAAATCAAGTCACTATTTGGTTGGTTAGACAAAGGATTCACTACCCTACTGAACTGAGTTGAAATGTATTTCTTACTTTGCATTTCCAATTGGTGTACGTATTAGTAAACATTCATCAACTTCATTTATATTTATTTAAGGGGATTTTAAAACCATATATTGTATATAAACAATCCTAGTATAGATTAGCATATCAAACATGTTCATAATAAGTCAAACATTCAATTGATTTAATCTCCAACAATTTTACAGAGCACTAAAAACTAAAATATTCCTTGAAGAGAATGTGTTGCCATCAACTTGTAGAGAAGCACATCAGTTGTTGGTTGAGTTGGGGATTGAATATAAGAAAATTCATTCATGTAAAAAATATTTCATTTTATATATAGATGAATATCAAAACAAGGTAGAATGCCATGTATGCAAAGAAAAGAGATACTGTACAGATGTACAAGGTCCTACAGTTCCAAAGAAGGTTTTACGTCACATGCCAATTATACCTAGACTTCAACGAATGTTTCGTTGCAAGTCACTTCTGCAATTGATGGACTGGAATGAAAAGAAAAGGAGTAAAGATGGATTCATGTGAATTCCGACCGACTCCAAAGCAATGAAACACATAGAGGAAAAATGGCCAAGTAAATTCAAAGATGAACCACGTAGTATTAGGTTTGGTCTTTCAATTGATGGAGTGTGCCCATTCTCTTTCATGAGCTCAAATTATAGTGTTTGGCCAGTCATATTGATATTATATAATATTCCCCCATGGATGAGTGTTAGAAAGGAGAACCTTATGCTGACTCTCATTGTTATAGGAAAACATCAAGTTAAAAACATGGATGTTTATATTGCGCCTTTTATTGATGATATGCAACTGCTATGGAAAGGAATAAGAATGTATGACATATCACGTCCTCCATCAAATAAGTCCTTCATTTCTTATGGTGTGTTATGTTGGACTATTCATGATTTCCCAGAACTTGGTGTATGTTTTGGTAAGATAAAATATGTATGTATTCACACTCATAATTTATTTTCATCCCAACTTTCATACTTAATTTTATACTATTATTTTTATGCTATTAACATTACTTATTGAATTGCAGGGCTTCAAACAAATGGGATATTTTCATGTCCACTATGTGCAGATCAATTTAAATGGCGGTATTCTAAACATTTACATAAATTTATTAACGCAAACAACATGGTTTTTATACCACTAGAACATAAGTTTAGAAATCGCCCGAAGAATCAATTTGATGGAAAAGTTGAAAATTGAGGCCCTCCCATGATTATGGGTCCATGTGATTGGATTAAGAAGTATGAAGATGTTGAATTGAAAGCTTGGGAGGATTAATATCTCACCTATTAGATCCTATGCACATCTTCAAAAATGTCCCAGATTCTATATTTTGACATATATCAGGCAAAGAGAAGGACACCTTGTCTTTGAGGAGATATGTTTCTCTTTCGCCTACCAAAATTGATAGAATACATTTGTGGCCAAATAGGGAAAATGAAACATATACAAAAGCTCCATGGATTTTGAAAAAAAGAGAGATAGACCAACTAAAAAATGTCATTCGTTCAATAAGGATGCATATTGGCTATGAGTCATCATTGGATAAATCTTTTACAATTGATGGACATATCACAAGATTTAAAACACATGACTTTCATAATTTTATGAAGGTGTTATATATCATCATTTAAGTTTTACTGGTAACATTGATTAAGTACTAAATATATTTTGATATTTTGTTGTGTGAGAAAAAATACTAATGACCTTTGATAAATGTGTTTGATATCATATTATGCCATTGGAAATTAAGGGGAATTCATGTCTTACCGTTGACTCAAGGAATGCCATAAGTTGATTGTCAACATTTACAAGGTACGTGGTATGAAATGTTCATGTGTGAAAGACATAGAGATATTATATTCCATTTTAATTTTTCAGTAAAGGTTCATACTAATTTACTATTCTTATATTAGGTGGGTAACCTCCAAGGATATCCACGAATGTGAAGTACCAAAATGGAAGAAGGAAATTTCATAAATTATATGTGTATTTGATAAGGAGCTCCCTACAAGTTTCATGGACCTACAAGTCTATTTACTTATACACTTAGTCGATGACATTGAATTGGCGGGTGTCGTATCAACGAGGTGGATGTTTTTATTTGAGAGGTATATGAAAACTCTAAAAATATATGTCTGACAAAAGGCACATCCATAGGGTTGTATGGTTTAAGGGTATGCATTGAATTAAGAATTTGTCTTCCTATGTGAATTCCTTGGTAAGGATTTTGAAGATGGGCCATGCTTCTGGGATGAAGAATGAGCACCAGATATTATTGATGGAGAAAAACCACAATATAATGATGTTCAAGTAGAAATTAGTAAGTAAATTCATGATCATTGTGGTTGTTTTTATTGCAATCATTAATTTTCTCTGTAATTTATTTGTCAAATTAACATCATAACATTTAGAGTTTCAAATAAACATGTTGACATGTAATAGGTGTAGACGTAAGTGCTATACTCGACAAGTTCATTCTTTACCACATGGACTTTATGAACAAATGGATTGATTTGTATGATAAAAAGAGAGAAGAAGTGTTAGAATCAAGGAGATAGTTTAAGAGATCCAACCCAAGGAATACTCCACTTCCCATTGATCTGCTTGGGGAATGGTGAAAATATTGCACACTATAATGGGTTACTGAAAAAATTAAAAATCAAATAGAAGATATAGGTATAGATTCAAACATAACAGAAGATGAAATCAACATGTGTAGAGGATGTGAAAGAAAGGTACAGTTGGAATTTTACAAAATGTTGTTTCCGTACAATTTTGACACTATTAACTATTTTAATATTCGTCATTATATTTCTTTTCACTGAAATAAATGGTCTTTCACAGGCGAGGAAATATCCTCCAATGTGGGCATATGGACGACATGATTGTGTAGAAAGTGTAGATGTATAGAGATGATTCTTTGATTGTGGCATCATGGTTTATTTCAAGCAATCTAGTCAAGCAAGCTCAAAAGATAATAATATTATTGAACAAAATCTACAATATGTTGGGAAAATCCAAGAAATTATTGAGTTGGATTACCTCTCTTTTAATTGTTGTATTTTCAAGTGTATATGGTATGAATCATTTGAGAGGACATGATACCCATTGTGGATTGTTTTCTGTAGATTCCTCGAGGTTCCTACCAGAGGATAAGGAGCCTTATCTTCTACCAATTCATTGTGAGTGGGTATTTCTTTAACTCAAATAAGAAGCGGTAATGGTCATTTATATATTAATTCATATTTTATTGCGATAATATACGTGTTTATTAATCAATAAAATTGGCATAACATACGTCTAATATATGTATGTCGTTCATGTGCAGGTATTTTTCTATGAAGATCTTTTGGATCTGAAATGGATATGTGTCATACATTATGATCCAAGATTAAGGCATGTATTTGACGATGCATTAGTGGATACTGAGCAAAACAATGATGGCCAACAAAATGACAGAGATATATTAGATAACATCGAAGAAATTGACATCCATGATGATGTTGAAGATGGTTATATTCAAGCACAAGAACAAAATAATCCAGAGTTAAATGATGTTATGGAAGACAACAATATGGATGGTACAGAAAATGATGATCCAAATACATCTGGTAACAATATAGATGGTCTACAGTCAAATTTCAATGATGATAAAGATGATGCAGGTCAATATGAGGATGATGATAATATTAAATACTTAAAAGAACATATGAACATTGAGAATGATACACTGGATGACATTGTTGTAGGCAATAATGTTAATGACTGAGACTTCTAAATTTTTATAATTATTTGTAATCCATTTTTTAAAAATGTTGATTCTTATGGCCCAAAATTTGAAATGCTTCAGTATTATTTGTGTTGATAAAAATCATCTATTGCAATATCCTTAAAGTGTTCAATCTTTTCTATGAATTGTTGGAAAAAAAAATAGGATTACTTGGATAATATTTAGCATTATTAGTGGTAATTTATTGGTTGATAATGGTTTACATGTGTTGTCAGGTTATTGGTTAGACTTGGACTGAACTAGGATGAAGAACCTACTCAGTAACAATACATTAAATATGCAATTGTTAAACAATATAATTACAAATATCGTATATGTAAAACAATGTAAATCCAAACCATTAGGCTAAATGTATCCAAAGTTTGTCCATCAATTTATATTTTGAAACAAATTGAAATATTTCACTAAGCCTAAACCTAAGACATTAACCTTTATACCATCTAACCCCTAACCCCCTAATCTCTAACCCCTTGAAACATGGACAATCTCGAATATTATGTGGGGACATCATACATCCTTGAGTCTTGAAACCGCCCCATACCATCAAGGCATGTGTCTAGTATAACCATGTCAAATTTTGACGAATACATGAACAATTTGGAGAAATTTCAACATTGACCTCATTCACTGCTAACCATGTACGGTCGATGGATGTCATTAATCCCTTCACCTAATATAATCCCTAACCCATTAACCACTAAACCACTTGCATGTTGGACCCTATAAAATTATTTTGGGATGTCTCAACTTAATAGAATCATGGTTTAATCATCCTAAAGAATTCCTCAAGAAAAAGACAAATAAATGGAAATTGGCATCTTCATCAGGTTTCATTGTAAATATGGGTATGTTGGGTTTTATCTTTGTTGGCATGGATGGAAAAATTGGGTCATGATGAATATGATGATGATGACGATGGAAATGAAAACCATGATGATGGTGATGATGAAGATAATGATGTCCCCGAGTCTTAAAACCCTCCCATACTGTCAAGGCATGCACCTAGTCTAAACATGTAAAATTTCAACGCATACAGTCACATTTTGAAGAAATTTCAACATTGGCCCCATTCATTGCTCACTGTGTGGGGTTGGTGGATAAAATTGGTGATGGGCATGTTGGAAGTTCCAAGAAATTTCAAGAGAGTTATGACAAATATTATATAGAATGGAATGACGAATGATGACAAGGAGATCGATGTGCATGATGAACATTGATGAAAACATGGATGATCTCGAAGAGTATGTGGGGACATTAGACATACTTGAGTCTTGAAACCCTCCCATACCATCTATGCTTGTTTCTAGTCTAACCATGTCAAATTTCGACGCATACAATCACATTTCTAAGAAATTTCAACATTGGCCCCATTCACTGCTCACTGTGTGGGGTTGGTGGATGACAATGGTGAAGGGCATGTTGGAAGTTCCAAGAAATTTCAGGAGAGTTCCGAAAAAGATTATATAGAAGGGAATGGCGAATGATGACAATGAGATCGACGTGCATGATGAACATTGATGCAAACGTGGATGATATATAAGGTTATGTGGGGACATCAAACATACTTGAGTCTTGAAACCCTCCCATACTGTCAATGCATGTGTCTAGTCTAATCATGTAGAATTTTGACACATACAAGAACAAATTGAAGAAATTTCAATGTTGGTCCCATTCACTTCTCATTGTGTGGGGTCAGTGGAAGACATTTGTGATGGGTGTATTGAAAGTTCCATGACATTTCAAGAGAGTTCCAACAAATATTCTACAAATGTCAATGACGAATGAGGACAATGATACGTCCATGATCAAAGTTGATGAAAACATATTAGACGATCTCAAATATTATGTGGGGACATCATACATCCTTGAGTATTGAAACTCTCCCATACTGTCAACGCATGTGTCTAGTCTAACCACATCAAATTTCGACGCATACAAGAACAATTTGAAGAAATTTCAACGTTGGCCCCATTCACTGCCCACTACGTGGGGTTGGTGGATGACATTTGTGATAGGTGTATTGGAAGTTCCATGACATTTCAAGATAGTTTCGACAAATATTCTACAAATGGAAATGATGAATGATGACAATGATACGTCAATGCAAACGTGGATGATATCAAATATTATGTGGGGACATCAGAGATCCTTGAGTCTTGAAATCATCACATAATGTCATGGCATGTGTCTATTCCAAGTACATCAAATTTCGACGCCTACATGAATAATTTGAAGAAATTTCAACATTGGCTCAATTCATTCCTCACTATGCAGGATTGGTGGATTCCATTTGTGATGGGTGTATTGGAAGTTCCATGACATTTCAAGAGAGTTCCGACAAATATTCTATAGATGGAAATGACAAATGATGACAATGAGATGTGCATGATGAACATTGATGTAAATTTGGATGATCTCAAAGATTATGTGGGGACATCAGACATCCTTGAGTCTTGAAACCCTCCCATACTGTCAAGGCATGTGTCTAGTCTAACCATGTCAAATTTCGACCCATATAGGAACAGTTTGAAGAAATTTCAACGTTAGCTCCATTCACTGCTCACTATGAGAGGTCAGTGCAGGATGACATTTGTGATGGGTGTATTGGAAGTGCCATGACATTTCAAGAGAGTTCTGACAAATATTTTATCGATGTAAATGATGAATGACGACAATGAGACTTCCATTATGAATGTTGATGCAAACATGGACAATCTCAAATATTATGTGGGGAAATTAGACATCCTTACGTCTTGAAACCATCCCATACTGTCAAGGCATCTATCTAGTCTAACTATGTCAAATTTCAACGCATACAGACACAGATTGAAGAAATTTCAACGTTGGCCCCATTCACTACTCATTGTGCGGGGTCGGTGGAAGAAATTTGTCATGGGTGTATTGGAAGTTCCATGACATTTCAAGAGAGTTCCGACAAAGATTCTATAGAAGGGAATGGCAAATGATAACAATGAGGCATGCATGATGAACGTTGATGCAAATGTGGATGATCTCAAATATTATGTGGGGACATCATACATCCTTAAGTCTCAAAACCCTCCCATACCTTCAAGGCATGTGTCTAGTCTAGCCATGTCAAATTTTGACGCATACAGGCACATATTGAAGAAATTTCAACATTGGACCCATTAACTGCTCACTATGCAGGGTCGGCGGATGATATTTGTGATGGGTGTGTTGGAAGTTCCGTGAAATTTCAAGAGAGTTCCAACAAATATTTTACAGATGGAAATGATGAATGATGACAATGACATGTCCATTATGAACATGTTGGCAGCCAAATATTTGTGTCATTTTCATCTATATTTAAAACATAGTTTTGACAAAAGAATTTTTTTAATAGCTGCCTCTTTGTGTCTGCGAAGTCTTCAATTATTATTTATGTTTGAAAAAATCGCTTGATTAGTTGTTGTGTGTTTTTGAGTTCATTTCGTTCAATAAATCTCTCGCTTATTCTTGTTCAATTTCATGAATGTTTAAGCGTGAAATTGAAACGAGCTTGGTCTAAACACATCATAAAAATTCTAAAACTTCTCCTTGTGAAATTGGATGAGTCTTTAAAAAAACCTAATGATCTTAAGAACCTTAAAGGGTATTGAGCATATCGTTTTTTGAATTACCATTAGTATATGAGTTGATCACCTTTGGGTTATGCCTTAATCATTTTTTCATTTGGAGTTTTGATTGTCACCTACCACCTCCACGATCGTTTTTTGAAACTAAACTTTGATATAATTTTAAAATTTGAATGCTATCCCCTATTGTCATATTGCTGTCTAATCACTATTGTACAGGACTGTTAGCCATGCTCTAAAACAATTACACCCTTGTCATGCTAGCTTGAGCTTACATTCATTGCATCATTGGTGGTGCTTCGTTTTTGGGGTTAGGTTATCAATAGAGGAGGTGGTTTTCAATTACGTGTGTCCTCTGGTTCAGTTTTCAATCAACAGCCAAAGTGGTAGTCATGGTGGCCTTCTCTTGAAATCTTAGTTATCGGGCCACCTCCGAAAATGCAAAACTTATCATTCGTATTGGGTGGTTTCAAACACAGGCCCCTCTTTGCTACACCTGCTGGTATATCGTGACCAAGTCCATGGCCCCTATGGTAAGGATAGAGTCGAATGGCTCACAAGCCTTACTCACCCATGATAATGTTGTGGATGATCTCACAGTCTTTGGGTGGGTTAAGTTTATACATTCATTCGATGGATTTAACCGTGAGATCGCCTAAGCTTTCGCCCATACCTTCGACAGTACTAGGGCCTAAATAGGGGATTTACAGTTGCAATTCAATGAGGAATCAATTGCAGAAGCCACAGGCCTGTCACGAGAAGGAGATCGTTGGTCCAAGAATCTAAAAATCGAAGGTATTTTGTGGCACCTGTTAATGATTTCCAAGAAGTCACGCTACGATGTCAAAGGTACACCCATAAATCTGTTCAAACCTCGATGACACGGTTTATTATTAATTATCAAGCAATTCGTCACCTGCGAGGGATGATATGGATTAGTATTCATGTTTTATATATGTATGTTAATGGTTTTCTTAGGGTTTGGTTTGAACATGTTGTTTTACCTGCTTAAAAGACTTCAAAAGATGGCTAGATTTAATCAGAGGCAAAACCCTAATGTACAGTCCAGTGTCTTTCATCATGGCTTGCTTCAAGTCTTAGTCATTTCCCAATTGTCAAAGGCTGGAGATAAGTGAAAAATTTCATGGATAGGGATTGTTTTGTTCCAGACACACCTAAAACAATTAGCGATTCACCCCTGTGTTTAGACAAGCCTACTAGCCCTTGCCCATCGACTCACTCTTTGCAAGACCTTCATATCAAATTGCAAGAAGATCTTGTGTTATTTACCGAAACCCCGGTTGATTTTCATCAATCAACTAGAGATGCACACTAGAGGCATGAATTCATTACTAAAAAGTCTTTAGAGGAGGTGCTGGATAAATTGAAGGGAAAGGTCTCTATTACCCCTAATCCTGGGCAAGATGTGGTTGATATATATGAAATTAAAACCAAGAAGTTGGGAAAACATAAAACACAAAGGGTTCAAGATATTGACTTCAAGAACAAAAGGAACGACTAACTCCTTTCCAGAATGGTCAGGAATCGATGTCACAACCACGAGAAGCCTATCCCCACCATTGATATTGAAGACCCGATCTCTGTTGATGATACCAGTGCTAATTCGACTAAGGTAGATTCACCCCAATACGATTTTGTGTCTAATTTGCCTCCTTGTTTAAAGGAACAAGAAGGTTTCTCAGGTATTCAGTATGACCTTCAAAATATTATGGAACAGGTTAAACCTCTTACTTCAGACCGAATTCGTCCATTGCCAAATCTATAATAGGTGTACTATGAAATTTGTTTTGACTGGATCCAAAGATACTATCGAGACATCCCTTACCTATAGACTCAACTAAATAAAGTAATGACTCTGAACTCGGTTCTGGAAAAGGAAAATGATGATCTCAGAGCTAGCATCCGATCAAATTCGCTCAGGGCGAACAAACGTTTCAAGAGATCGAGAGATGTGATTATAAAAAATTCCACCAGTTTCAATGCTATTGTAAATTTAGATTTGTCTGGTGTTTCCCTTTCAAATTCCTAATTGGTAAATAATTTTCTTGTAATTCACGATTGGATTTTGTTTGGATAATAACTGGTTTTGTTTTTATTTAGACCAGCTACAGAATCAAAGATTTTGTAGCTTGTATTTGAAATTTATTTATTTAATTGTTTTCTAATTTAGATTTCATTTTTCTCTGTCTCAGGTGAACATCAGGTCAATGTGCAAAGATTTAAAAGAACGAGTCAAAATTTGGGAATACAATGGACTTGTAATTTTGTTTTTGAAAAACGACGTTTTAATGATGTGACTTTTTTTTGATTAATGGTTCCAACAGACTTATCTTTATGGTTATTTTTTTTTAGTAAATGATTTTTAAAGTAGACGTGTCTCTATCTTGCATGATATGAGGAACAAACTAGGAACTTGTTTTAAATAGCATTGCTTGCCCAGGAATAAGGACAATTCTTCTTGGACCATATGATGGACTTATTATTCTGAAACTATATGGGAGACAATTTACTTTTTGGCTTTTGTCCTTTTGTAGACTGTGCAATGTCATTATTGTTTCTCATATAATTTCTGGGCATGAAACTTTATTTGTATTGAACTATCTTTAGACTGTTCTGCATGTAGCTTTTCATGTTGTGTTTTTCTTCACATGGTTCATTATATTTTGGTTCTTTTAATATCTATGACTGATCGCCTATCTATACATCCTGAGTTTACATCTAATGTTGGGTAGTTGGTAATACCATTTTATGAGAGTTGGAGTTTATTTCGCTTTCAGTTATTGGACATTTTAAAGTCACATGAGAGAAAGTCTATTTGTCTTTCTGTTATCATAGATCCGTTCCAAGAAATGAAAGATTTCCTTGAGTTGTTTAAGGAAGTATCGTCTTTCTTTTGTCATAGATTTATACTTGACACAGGTTAAGTGGAGCTTATACAAATACAAAAAGACAAATCTATCTTAGTACTATTGATCAACATCAGGTTAGTTAGCTTATATTTTGTTTGATTTGTTAATTCACAAATGAATAATGATTACATCATTTAAACATTAAATGCTTTGTCCATTGTCATTATATCATTTATAATCTTATTCACTCATTGTTTGTTATTCTGTCATTCATAGTACAAAAACAATTTCCTTTATTTTTGCATCCTATTTTGATCCATTAAGTTGAAAACAATCATTTTCACGAGGATTTATTTAAACCTTGTAATTGTATATATCTACTATATATAATATTACTATCAGTTAAGTAATTGTATTAGTGCATTGATTAATAAGATTGTATGTTTAGTTAGTTTTACATCTTTTAAATTTACTAGAATCCTAGTTGGCTAACGGAGCCATAAAACCCGTTAGGGTAGATAATTCCAAACGACTTGAGTTAAATAGGCAACCCTGGTCCAGATCTTCCCTTCTCGTTGCCGACGTGTCATAAATGCCCGTCAACAGAGCGTTGATGCAAACATGGATGATCTCAAAGATTTTGTGGGGATATCGGACATCCTTGAGTCTTGAAACCCTCCCATACCATCAAGACATGCGTCTATTCTAACCATGTCAAATTTTGATGCATACAGTCACAGATTGAAGAAATTTCAATGTTGGCCCCATTCACTTCTCACTGTGTGGGGTCGGTGGAAGACATTTGTGATGGGTGTATTGGAAGTTCCATGAAATTTAAAGAGAGTTCCGAAAAATATTCTACTTATGTCAATGACGAATGATGACAATGATACATGGATGATCTAAAATATTGTGCGTGGGATCGATGGATGCCATTAATCCCTTGACCAGATATAATCCCTAAGCAATTAACCATTAAAATACCTAACCCCTAAGCCACAAATCCCTTATCCCTTGACCCTTAATCCCTTAATCTGTAACCCATAATCCCTTAACCCTTAATCCTTAGATCCCAAATCCCTAAATACCCTAATCCCCAAAGCCCCTATCCACTAAACCAAAAACAACTCCACAATTTAACTATTTAGTCACAATAGGCGTTAAATTGGAAGCCAAATAGGAAGACAAACTAGAAGCGAAAAAGGAAGCTAAGATGGATGCTACCTAGGAAGCTAAATTGGAAGATAAAGTAGAAGCTAAACTCGAATCTAAACGCGAAGCTAAATTGGGTGCTAAATAAGGCACAAAATTGGGCTTTAAAGTAGGTGCTAAAGCAAGCAATAAATCAAGCACTTAGTTAGGCGCTAAGTTAGGAGTTAATAACACCTAATTTAGCACCGAATTGTGTTTCTCGATGCAAATAATGTCCAAAATAGTGCCATCCCGATAAATAACACTAAATTTTGCGAAAAAATGAAGAAAAATACATTAAAACAGACAATGGAGGCAAAAAAGGAAGCTAAAAAGGAAGCTCATCACAAGGATTCGTTGTAGTGAAAATTCAGAAATGTGGGTGCAATCAATAGAAATGGGTAATTCCCCGTGGGGCCCCTCTCTTAGACATTTTCCTAGACCTTCCCCTCTCTTGTGGATTAATTCAACACCCATCTATGTCCATGTTCCCTTAGCGGCTGACATCACATTTAATTAGTAAAAATCAGAAATACATTTCACATATACGTCGTTTGGTTGTAACCACATATTATATGTACATTAATCATTAATTAAACTAGGGATTATAGTGGGGATATTACACTAATAACTCACAAGCGCTATAGGAATGAGCACATTATTTTCATTTCAATTTTTTTAGGAACGTGTGTGTGTTCCTGAACACGTGTTTCTTAGGAATGCACATGTGTTCATAAATAATCCAAGTTTGCAAGTGTGTGTGGCAGTTTGGTGAGTACCATTGTGTTGTAGGATTAAGGACGTGTGCACATTTCTAGGAAGAAGCACACATTCTTGCATGCACACATTCCTTTGCACCCTGTTATCACACAAATTGTAGGTTGGGGAAAGCCTGACGCAATACAAAAGATGGGGATAACTATGGGAATACCTATCCATTGTCACCTTAGGTAAGTACTCCCCTCATTTTTGTGAAGGAGAAATCCTACACAAGGGGGGTATCCCAGGTGACCCTCGGGGGAAATGAGGTGGAAAGTGTAGTAATGGAGGTGTTAGAAAAACAGGATCGCGGAGCATTAAAATAAAACAAATGTGGAAAATAAAACACATAAGATACACAATACAATAGAGACACAAATATACGTGGTTCACCTAGTGTGGGCTACATCCACCAGAGAAATTGCCAGGTCCTTCCTGTTGATGTTTGTACAACATCAGGAATACATTCTCTCTCTCTCTCTCTCTCTCTCTCTCTCTCTCTATATATATATATATAACAAATAAGTAGTTATTTATTATACAAGGGACACATTTTTTTTATGGATGGTCACCATATGTTCTCTATATATGGAACACTCATTATTGTAATAATATATTCATATACAATATTATCTCATATGAAAAATCAATATGGTATCGAAGTGAGACTTGGCTTGACTACCTCACGAGAGGGCCCAGGAAAATGAGTCTTGTGTGAAGATTTCCATCTCATAAAAATTTAACACACTGCAAGATTATCATAGCACTTATGGAATCTGATCGAGAGAATTGATAATTATGATAATAAATCATTGGTGGTACAGTGTATCCAAGTTTGCAAAAGGATTGAGTATTCAAATTCCCCGATGGATATTGTATTCGTTGTATCAATGCTGGACTCGGATTTAGAAATACAACATATAAGAGGCATGTATCTGTTAAGGTTGGGATTCTTACATTCTCTGCTATATCTTTCTACCTATGAAGGTGCAATATCGAGGGTGATCGACTTACTGAAATCTGGATCAACCACCATGCTCGAGGAGCCCATAGAGGTGCTTTATATGCTCTCCATGCTTGAGGAAAATGAGGTGAGAATAGCTTCCAATCACATCACCATTCAAAGGCTCGCAACACTTGTTGAATATCTAGATTCATGGAGTGTTAGAGAAAATGCAGTTAAGGTCCTGGAGAGTCTATCATTCAACCCAATTAATAGAGAGAGAATATTGAAAGAGCAGAGATCAATGGAGAAAGTTGCAACATTTCTCTTCCATGAATCATTTGCTGCACAGTCCAACGCTTCGAGTTTTCTTTGGAATCTGTCGACAAGCAGCATGGCCAACAAAATCAAGATTGCTTCCATCTATGGACTCCCGTAGAGTTTGTCAGATTTTCTACTTTCAGATTCTCCTCTTGTTTAGGAGAGAGCAGTGGGAACCATCATGAGTCTTTCCTATAATGGGTGAAGTAGGAAGATGATTTCTTCCATAGCTTGCACATTTGAATGATTGATCAAACTCTTGGACTCGATGTTGACTTAGTCCATCAATTCAAAGAGATGGAGCGTGACTGTATGCTTGCAAATGAGGTGAATGCCAATCTATTGGAAATATTGTTCTATTTGAGTAACTTCTCTGGTATGCATATGTGCGGACAGTGTCGCATGCATGCAATATTGGTCCTAAGGGATGGTGCAAGAGGTCCATACTTCCCATTTTGTAGAAACTTGTAAACAAGTTGAGGCCGGAGAAAGGAAACTCGTGGGATGATGTACAAAGGCTTGTCGACAGTGATATCGACCAGTTGGAAAGTTTGTTGCCATTGTATATCAAGGACATATTGGTGAGATGTGGAAAAGTAGACCTGAATTTCATTATATTGGCCTTTGTCAGATGTGTATTTCCATCAATTAGAAATCGACTATCATAGGTTCAACTTGGTATAAGTCGACTAGTGGTAAAATACAAATTTTCCCATTAATTTATATTCACCTAATACCTAGCAATTGGTTTGACTTCATATATCATATTTATTGGTGTTTTGGCTAGAAGCTACATTTCTATTTAGACCTAAAACAAGACAAAGGACCTATATCCTTGAGATTTATTGTTTTGTAGTGTATTAAAGATTTGACTATGTATTGTTTGACCTAGTCAGAGATCGACTAGTTATTCTCTGAAATTTGGAAGAAATTTGAGAGAAGAAGGTTCACAGAAAGAGGGTTCTCCCAGAAAGAGAGAGTAGCCAGTGAGGAAAACTGGAAAAACAAAGTTTGCTACAGTGGCAGAGGGAGTTGGCCTCAGAGTTCGAGATAAAGGATCTTGGTTGTTGGGCGCAGGCCTATTTTGAGAAGGAAGTCTATTTTGGACGCAGGCCTATTTTTGGAGAAAGATATGTTTTGGGGAAATACCTATTTTTGGAAAGAAAGCCCTAATTTTGGAGCGCACGCAATAGGTGGAAATAAAGAAGCATGCGGAAAAATAAGGAAAAGCAACACGCAGGAGGAAAAGCAACGTTGCACGTAGACATATAAGCCTAACCGTGATAGGGTTAGGGTTTTTGACAAACATTGTAACAGATGTAAGCCTATAAAGTAGTATAAATAAGGACCTAGGAGGTCTAGGTCAAAGAGAGAAAAAAAAAGGAAAAGAAGAAGGAAAAAGAGAGGAGAGCTTGTATTGAGGAAGGAATGTCAGTTAAGTATTGAGAGTCAATTGGTTGGGAAAGCTACTATTTGTAATAAGTCTTATAGGAGAGTCGAATAAGTTAGTCTTTGAAGGTTAGGTCAGAGGATGAGGAGCCTGGTGTGATCTAGTCAGCGTCATAGAGGGTTCTTACCCTCATTTTGATTGTATTACTGAAGATGTAATGCGCACAACGCAAGATTTTGCAGCAAAATCAATAAAAGAGAAGAGAATCCAGATATTTGTGGACGTAGCCCTAGGAGGGGGTGAACCATGGTAAAACCTGGAGTTCTATGTGATTATTTATGAATTCTTTACTTTTTTGTTGATCATTAGCTTAAGAATGAATGGTTAAAGTAGCTATATCAGCATGCATACATAGGTATAAAGATGAATGAATCATAGAAGTAGATGAAAAATTAACAAGGGTATTTCATAAGGAAGAAATAACCCAATCACAATCCCCACTCATTCCTAGACTGCAAACACCTGAGTATTGCAGTCCCCCATAAAAACTATCTCGAGTGAGATTGCATTGTGGCCCATGTGCATAACATTGCCTTCTAGTTTACCAGGAGGGTTGATAGTTTTGAGGGTTTTGTCGGAAACCTATTGAGATCAGAACCCGGGTAAGCCCAAGAAGAAGTTAACCAACAAATGGTTTTGTTTCCGGCTGGAACTGCACAGGATTGAGTGGACGGGATTTGTGAAAGAAACGTGTGGAGAATGCAATTATAGAAGGGAATGTTCATGCCATGGAATCCAATGAAGGCGGAGATTGAAAGATGGTTGAAAACAAAGGAACTTGAGTTTGTGCAGAAGGACAACAAAAAGCCTAAGTTAACACCACACAAATATCTCGAGAAATATGTGTTTAGTGACTTGCATGAGGTATTTTTCTGTGATTTCCCACATTTGTTGCAGGAGTGGCTATTGAGGTTAAAGGAAAACCACCCTACAAATAGAATCAAACAACTAGAGTGGAATCATGTGGAGATCGTGCAGTTACAATAAGTTAATGAAAAATTTACGCGCACATTATATTTTTGGTTTGACATTATTGTTGCAGGGTTTATCACAACATTACTTGGATTGGATTGGGCATTTGATAACCAGGCTATAATCAAACCGAAGACAAGAAAAATGACTTTTGAATTAGGAGAATATAGAGTCATTGCACCATTGGATCCTTCAGAAGGAGAAAGGTTTGTAGAAGCCACTTATTTGGATATGTAGGAAATAAACCAGTTGTACAAAACCACCGCATGAGAAGAGGATTATGTTAACCCAACTGCAGATGGGGTACTCAGTTGGAGAAGCATTACGTCATGTGCTTCCGAATCAGACACAGGTTTGGAGAATTGGCAACATCGATTACATGAAGTTTCCACAAGGAGGTGTGAAATAATTGACTGTGCAGTAAGATGGGTTGGTACAAAGATAAAAGAACCTCCCAGTTTTCATGGGATAAACGACTTAGAGGAATTCTTGAAAAAATATGAAGAGGACGTGTTAGAAAATCATAGTCTCTTAGCCCTAGATATTTCACTCAAGGAAACACCTACAATATTGTGGGGTGCGCACAAAGAAACAATTCAAGACTGGTATCAGTGTAAATGACTACTGCGTATTAGATTTGGCACAGAACAGGGGAGCAATACAATGCATAAGTACGTTGGGAAAGGAACACCAGGGGAATGCTTGGAGAGGTGCATAACACAATGGAGGATAACACCGCCAGAGGAATGGCCTCATCACTTTATTCATACATTGGAAGGGATCCCAGGGAACTGGTACATAGACCAGGAGATGCACAAAGGCACTGTGGAATGGACAAGATTATAGTAGAATTTTGTAGTAACCTTGTCCTTTGAAAATGAGAACCCCAACATTCATTCAACACTAAAGTTGATATGGGGAGTGATATGTTTTTATGAACTAGAGGTTGAAACCATAACATAATATTAATTACTTGGAGATAGATTAGAAGTAAAAATGTTTGCTGACATGCAACATAGGCACTTATTTGTGAACTCACTGTTACCACACTTGAAATATCTGTTAATACAATAGAAGTTCCAAACTCAGGCAACCTTACAATTGGAAGAGAACCAGTATCTAACATTTCAACTTAACCAGAATAAGGGAAAGGAGAAAATAGAAGTTGTTTGGTGTACGCTATGCAGGTCAGAAAGACACCATAAGAACAAATGTCAAACTTTTGCACAATATATGGAAACAGGGGTGCCAAACCCCTTTACAACAAGAGGACTATGGTGTGTGATTTATAAGATGCATGGGAATGATCCATATCATTTTCCAATGATGTAGAAGTATAGGTCAGTACCAAAAAGTTCATATTTCATTTTTTGCAAATCAGTGGGTCATGATGATAAGGAGTGTAGAACGATGACGCTGATGAGAGAAAGAACTTCAGACACTTATAGGGTGAAAGAAGAAATGATTATAGGACAAGTTGCACCTCATTTCATCTAGGTACCACCATCATATAATAATGAAAAGTCGTAGTACAATAATGTGCAGCCATAGTATAACCCCGTGTAGTATAACTAGGTACCCCAGTACAATGCACCACGAGGAGATCGACGTGGCTACAGAGGTGGAGGATGCGGCATAAGAGAATTTGGATGAGGTAGAGGACCAATAGTGTTCCAAAACTTCCAACAACCAGGAATTTATGCAAGGGATTGTCCACTTCCACCATCAACATGTATGTACTGTCGCGCAACATACCATGGCACAAAAGACTACCCAATACTCTTGGGAAAGATCCAGGAAAAAAGGAACTAGAACAACTAGAATGTCCAATAGATTTCTGTAGAAGCCAGGGACGATGGGAGAAAAATCAATATAGTCACTCAAGGAGGAGCCAAGATAGGAGTTGATGCAGAAAAACAAGATCCATCTCAACACCAATGGGTTAAGAAGAATATTGAGCCACATAAGTAATTTGATGTGCATAAAGAAAAGGAAACATTTAAGGAGGCCATACAAGATTTTCTCAAGCATAATGTTTCGTCTACATTAATCGCGCAACAAACCCAGAACCCACCAATGTATGATATGCCATCCTTAATGGACCATCCTTAAGATTGGATTGGATTGGATTGGATTGGATTTCCCACATTTGTTGCAGGAGTGGTTATTGAGGTTAAAGGAAAACCACCCTACAAATAGAATCAAACAACTAGAGTGGAATCATGTGGAGATCGTGCAGTTACAACAAGTTAATGAAAAATTTACGCGCACATTATATTTTTGGTTTGACATTATTGTTGCAGGGTTTACCCAACATTACTTGGATTGGATTGGGCATTTGATAACCAGGCTATAATCAACCCGAAGACAAGAAAAATGACTTTTGAATTATGAGAATATAGAGTCATTGCACCATTGGATCCTTCAGAAGGAGAAAGGTTTGTAGAAGCCACTTGTTTGGATATGTAGGAAATAAACCAGTTGTACAAAACCACTGCATGAGAAGAGGATTATGTTAACCCAACTGCAGATGGGGTACTCAGTTGGAGAAGCATTACATCATGTGCTTCCGAATCAGACACAGGTTTGGAGAATTGGCAACATCGATTACATGAAGTTTCCACAAGGAGGTGTGAAATAATTGACTGTGCAGTAAGATGGGTTGCTACAAAGATAAAAGAACCTCCCAGTTTTCATGGGATAAACGACTTAGAGGAATTCTTGAAAAACTATGAAGAGGAAGTGTTAGAAAATCATAGTCTCTTAGCCCTAGATATTTCACTCAAGGAAACACCTACAAKATTGTGGGGTGCGCACAAAGAAACAATTCAAGACTGGTATCAGTGTAAATGACTACTGCACATTAGATTTGGCACAGAACAGGGGAGCAACAAAATGAATAAGTACGTTGGGAAAGGAACACCAGGGGAATGCTTGGAGAGGTGAATAACACAATGGAGGATAACACCACCAGAGGAATGGCCTCATCACTTTATTCATACATTGGAAGGGATCCCAGGTAACTGGTACATAGACCGGGAGATGCACAAAGGCACTGCAGAATGGACAAGATTATAGTAGAATTTTGTAGTAACCTTGTCATTCGAAAATGAGAACCCCAACATTGATTCAAAACTAAAGTTGATATGGGGAGTGATATGTTTTTATGAACTAGAGGTTGAAACCATAACATAATATCAACAACAAAACAAAAATACAGTCAAAGAGTTACTCTCATGTTATCATGTCGAAGAGGAAGCACTAGATGAAGATGATTCGCACAACATTTAGATAATAAAGATTGAGGGAGAGAGAGAGGTCGAAGGCTAATATATGGAGTCAGAAGTATTTTCTGGAGCAATCAAAGTTAAGAAAGTCAACATTGGGACGAATGAAAATCCTAAAATGGCAAGTATTGGAGACTATTGGGATGAGCAAACATTCAAAAGAATAATAGAGTTACTGTTAGAAAAACAGGACCGTGGAGCAATAAAATAAAACAAATGCAGAAACAAAACACAGAAGACACACAATACAAGAGAGACACAGATTTACGTGGTTCACCTAGTGTGGGC
>JZKD02S1733095.1:658984-670867 GCA_000966675.3 Picea glauca
GTCCGACCGCGTAGCAGGTCACACTATTTGTTATCAGTGGTCTCCAATTTCGTTGAACCCAGTTGTCTGTGGATCTGGAAGAGGGCCAGAGACCCATGAAATGGCCAATGAGCCCGCGTTCAGAGAGAGATAGGACGACTTTCATTGGTTGATCGAAAGGGAGATCGATTTCTGGGATGTCCTTCAGTTTCTTGACGAAGCTAGGAGCTTCTAAAGTGGTCGACCATTTGCTGCACGCCTCTACCAGACGTCTGAAGGAGGAGGCTAGGGATGGAGGGGGCGGGGGCTCCCCTCCCTGACCTGCCATGGCGGCTCTCAAACCCTAACCCACCAGGTCGCGCGATTTGATAGCGAGAGCGATTTTACTAATTCCTGCTGCGTGGTTATTTGTTACCTTCCCATTTAAAAAAAGTTGAAGGACATGGGGGTGGGCTTTGATCCACTTATGTGTGCACGGGTCACGATACCATTTATTATAGTATCTCTAGGTGCAACCACACGTTCAACCACTACCTCAAGGTGTCCCCATGGCTCCAGGTAAAGCCCTCACGAGAATTGAACCTTGCCCAATGGTGAAAAACTCCTCGCTTTCCACCATTGGATCCAACCCCTTTGGGCTATATATTAACTCATTTATTAAGCATAACAATGAACTGCTAAAAGAAGAAAAGAGGTACATGCATTCATCACATTCCATAGATATTACCGTGGTTCACCCCCTCCTGGGATACATCCACAATGATTTGTCTCTTGGCTCTTTTATTATGATAGTTCTGCATCTCCAGTGCAACATGCTTACAATTCCCTCTGATGGGTAAGATCCGTATGAGGTGAACTAGATCGCACCAGGCTCCACAACTTGTGATCTAATCATCAGATCTTCCTCCTCTCCTCTGTTTTAAATCAACAACATAAAAACTTGGTCCATGACCATATTACATAACACATCAACTCGTATCTAGCTACGATAGAGTATTGCAAAAACTGAACTAATACAAAAGCGAAACAACCTCTCTATGATACTTGTGTATCTCTATTTATATGTATCGGGCTCTTCAGCCGTTTCTAATCTATTACCAAAACCCTAACCATATTAGGTCTTCCTCCCATTCAAACGTGTTGTTCTTCCTCCAGCTGCCATTTTCCTCGTGCATGCTTTCTTGCATGCGTGCGTGTTGTGTTTCCTTCGAGCTGTTACTTCCGTTTCTGTATGATTTCTTTCTCACGATCATCCTTCCTTCCACTTCGGCCTGGTGCCAATAGGCCCCCAACACTAACATGTGACTCTTCTCGAGTCACCTAATCCTTCTGAGCTTCTTCAATCTTCTTGGTGATCGTCTGGAACTTTTCCTTGAGCTCTGCTGCTTTTGTCAGTGCCTGCGCGGTCTTCTCCTTGATGGTGTCTACTACTTGAGTTGCCATTTCGTTGCTCAACAATCCTGCACATTCAATCTGGGTCTATGCTATCTGTGTTTTATCTCCTTCTGCTTGTGCAAGGATTTCTACTACCCATTCCTGTAGTGGTTCTATTTGAGCCTTGCGCTCCTGTTTCTATGTTTGCGCAGTGATAAGTTCTTCCTGCATCTTCTTTATCTCCTGCGTCCCTTTGACTCGTTCTGGGATTCATATGGTCTTCTGCCTCTGTTTGAGTTCCTGGATCGTTGCATTGATCCTTTCCTCTTCCTTGTCCTAGCGTTGGACCTGTGGATCCTCCTCCAACCTTGTCCAAAGTTGTGCTGCTTTATCGAGCAATTTGACTGTTGTGATAACCTGTTGTTCCATCTCCTGCAGCTGTGCTGTTGCTTCCTGCTTCCTTTGCTCCTTCACTATTGGTGGAGTGGTTGGTGTGAGCTATTCATGGAGATATATGATCTCCTTTTGATATTCATCAATTGCCTGTGCAATCTGGTCAATATTTCCTTCTACCGGGAGTTCATTCCCTTGCACGGTGCTTGGGAGTTTTTCAAAAACTCCTCCCACTCTTCATTCTAGCTCATTTTTGCATTCTTTTTCCTCCTGAGTTTCAAGCTTGGCCTGCTCACAGACTTTTTCTAGTGCCTCGCGCTTCTTTGTTGCTTGTTGTAGCTCGACTAAGTTTTTATGTGCACGAGATTGTACCTCGTGGTCGACGCTAACCTGCAATTTGTGTAGTACCTTTGATGGCATCCATGTCAAGACTAACCGGATGTGGTCCAAATCCTTCAGGGGTATCTACCCCACAATTTCATCCATGCACAACATGTTAGGTTTGATGTAGATCGTTGCGCTTGCGTGTGGCATGGGGTGGATTGGGTGTCATTCTTTTACCTCCACTCTTTCTTTAGATTGTATTGTCAGTGGCTCTATGCCTCTGCTATTGCTTGCTATCTGTGCTTCCCTGAATTTCTTGAGGAACTGTCCCATTTATGCCCTGTCTTTTTGCAGTTTATCCCTGTGATGCTTTGCATGATCAAAATCTTCCACTAAGTAATCCTGTACAATTCTGGCAATAATTTCTCCATCGTCCTCCGTGATTGTATAGTCTGGTGATGCTTGTTGTGCCTTTGATTTCTTGCGCATGCCTCCTTCCTTCATGACCGGTCTCTTATTTCCCCCTAGTTCCTATGTGATGGGTTTTGGGGTGGTCTCCCTTGCTCCCTTAGCTTGTTTCAGTTGTTCGTTGGTTGACTGTGTAGTCTGTTTCTGCCCCTTCTGGGTCCCTATCTACTTTGACCCTTCGTCTGCCTGAGTCGGCTTGTTTTGGCTAGTCCTTGGTTTCTTGGGCACTAGGACTTATGGAAGTTGTGTTTCCACCTGCATTGCCTCTTCTTATGCTGTTCTTTCTGGTACTTCCTGGGTAATGCTGGGATCCTCCATTCATTAGGACATTTGTTGATGACCATGTCTATATCACCTTCCGTGATGCAATAGCGCATCAATAGCCACTGTCTATCTGGATCATGCCTTGGTTGTATCCACATTGTCTGTCTTGTGGCCCGGAAATTGGCGATGTCCGCATATCGCGCGACAGCCTTTGGTGTTAATCTCCATGATCAACTGATGGCTTCTTGTATGTCCCGTAGGTATGCTTTGAATATGACCCCGTTCTCCCTCTTATGCCTGGCCTATGGACCAGATCTTAGTAATAGGTATCTCGCTCTTGCTGGTTGCGATCTAGTGCAAAAAATTACATACTTTGGTTCCCGCCATCCCATGAAGGCTATTAGGGTGATCAACCATGAGTAATGGAATTATGTGCCTAGATCATGCGCATCCTTGTAGTCCACCTGAAACAAATTCAATAGATATGGTGCCCAGCTCATAAAGGTGCCTTCTGTGCACTGAGATGCAACTGTAATGACTCCTAATGGTACTTCCTCTTTGCGACATTTTCTGAGCAATTTGCAAGCTAAGATATTTGTGCCCAGTTGTGTAGATGCGTTGTTGATTTGTTTGATTATGATGCCCCTCGTTTCTTTGGCGGTGCCATATTTCTTCTTCATCTCTTCTGCCAACACTTTCTCCTTGGATTTTTCGTCCAAAATCAACGTGGGATCCATACCCTGAATGGGTAGTTCTATTATCTGCACGATAAACTCAACAGTTATGGGGACGGGTTTATCCAGCCATATATCCCCTCCATGCATGACTGCTAACAACTGCTTGACGCATGTTGTTGCATACCGGCCTCTGCCAAAATGTGGTAGCTTCAACAAACCTAAGATTCCTATTTTGTCCATCCCAACTGCCCATTGGTGTGGCTGGCTGATCGTTTCTCCAAGTTGGTTTATGGTTATGCTCTGCATGAAGACCCTCTATGCAAGTTCTCGGAACTTGGTTTCATTTGATACGTCATGGTCAGAATACTTGAGATTTTTGACCTGACCCAGTAGCTACGGTTCTACCTGTACTCCCTCTGGTAGCATGGTAGCATAATTTCTATTGTATGTTTCTTGTGAGGTGAGCTCAGTATCTAAACTCTGTCTTCCTGCTGTGGTGGCTGGTTAGAGGTTCCAACAACTTCTGATTGTTCCCCCATCATCCATTCTAACGAAGCCGAGGTAGTTACAGCGGTCTCCTCTGTTGGTTGACCTAGGCTAGGTGCTTGGGACTCGTCTGGTTGCACTATTTCTCCCAGATTCTGTTCCGTTCTGTTGACTTCCACGACCGCTTGAGTGCTTTATGGTTGCACTTACTGTTGGGTTTCTGCTTCCTCGTTCTGAGGCTCCTGCACCACTGCTAGCATATCCTCTTTCATGGCCTCTCCTTGTGGCTACTGAATCTCTTCGAGTATTGGTGTAGGGTTCACTGGTATTGCCTCTGGGGATGGGTTCTTGTTGATATCGACGATCTCCGATTGCTGCTACTCATTTTCCTTCAGTGGTCTTCATGACCTAGTTTGAATCCTGGTCGGTCTTGTTGTCTGGCCTGGTTCTGCTGGCTTCAGTGGTGCCATAGTGGTGACTGTCTAATGTTTGCTGAGTTTGAATGACTTTGGTGAGCTCTGTGGTCTCGCTCTATTCGTTCTAGCTGCTATTTATCTCTATCTGTTCTCCTTTCATGAATAGACCAGTTGCTCCCATGCTCGCATGTTGTATGGGCTTGTCATGAAGCTTGTCGATGACGCTTCCTCCATGATGTGATTAATGCACCATAACTATGGATTCAATGCATTTGTGGCAATTTCGTAATTTCCATTATGCTTGCTTTGCCGTCTCTAGTTGGCACTTTTAATGTGATGTTCCCTCAGTCCTTGCTGTGATTTAATTCCGCTTAGTGTTGTCTTGTCACACTGCTTTTGTCGACTTTCTATTTCCCGCTCGTTTTTCTTTGGTATGTAACTGTTGTCCTTGCCTTTGCTAAATTTATGTTTTGAACGTCATGTGGCCTTTCTCTCTCTAGCGTGCTACACACTTTTTAGTCTTGTTTCCTTTTTGTTCTCTCTCTCTTTTATGTATTTATTTATTTATTGCGCGATGGGTGGTCGACTATCCTTGTACAGCTTCAGTTGTCTCCCGTTGATCATTCCTCTCAGGCCTACACTTGCTAAATCTCTTAACTATACAACTCCTCCGTCTGTTACAGATTGTACCTCGTATGGTCCTAGCCAATGCATTCTAAGCTTCCATGGGTGCTGAAACGATTTGCTGTCATAGAGAAATACTAGATCTCCTTCCTTGAATGTCTTCTTCTTGATGTGTCGATCGTGCCAAGCTTTGTCTCTAGCTTTCTGCACTTGTTGATGGAATCCTTCTAGGATTTGGTCTTCTTCCATTGACAATAACTGATTTAGTCTTTCCTATACTACACCCCATTCTGTCATTTGTGTGATAGCTGCTACGCATAAGCTGGGTACTAAAAACTCTAATGGCACTAATGCTTCTTGGCCATAGACTAGTTTGAATGGTCTGTGCCCTGTCAAATTTTTGCATGTAGTCCTATACGCCCATAATACTACTGGTACTTTGAGGTCCTAGTCGTCTCTGTTGATGTTACAGATCTTTGTTAGTACATTCTCGAGAATTTTGTTGAAGGCTTCTTAATCTAATGGTAGCCTGATAATCCATCAGTGAATGAGTAAGATTCATATCCCCCCACATTCTCTAACACTTCATTCGTGAACAGTGTAGGGAATGGGTTGTGTAGGCATGCATCGTTTAAATTCCTCAAGTCGACGCATATCCTAATCTCTCTTCCTTGTTTCTTGTCCTGTACTACCATCGGACCGATCCATTCTGATTCTTCAACTGGTTCGATGATGCCGACTTCGAACATCCTATCAATCTGATCTTTCACTTTCTGTTTATATATGGGGTTCAGTCTATAGGGTCACTGTCTTATAGGTCTCACTTAAGGTCTGAGTGGTATCTTCATTTCTCCCAGTTCTCCTGCTATACCTTTCATCTCTATAAATTTTGTGGGAAAAAGGTCGCTATATTTTCACAACAATTATGTGATGCTTTCTACTGTTTTCTCATCCTAGTAGTCTCCAATGATGACCATTTTGGGCTTCTCAACTATCCCGATGTTAACTTTCTTTACCTTGATTGGAGCGGCAATGACTTCTAATTCTATGGATGGTCCTTCCACATCTCTTTCGCCTTCTACTTCTTCAATCTGAATGTCGCGTGGGTCATCTTCATCCGGTGCTTGCTCCTGTACATGATAACATGACAGTAGTTCCTTGACTGTCTATTTATTCCGTTGTTGCTCTTCTATGATAAATTCTATTTCTAGTTCTTCAATGAATATTACTCCTCTGATTCATTTGAGAACTATGTCTATGTTGGGGTTCTCATGCTTGAATGAGAAAGTGATTGTGAAGTTTTGTTGCAGCGTCCTCCATATTGTAGTTCCTTTGCGCAATTCCTGGTCTGTGTACCAGTTTTCTTGTATGCCATCTAAAGTATGTATGAAGTGATGAGGCCATTCCTCTGGTGGCATCATTTTCCACAACGTTTTGCACTTCACCAAGTGTTCTGCTGGTGCCTCTTGTCCTTGGTATTGCTGTTGTTTGTTGTATTCCTTTTCTGTGCCGAACCTTATGCGCAGTAAGCGCTTACATTGATACTAGTCTATGATGGTCTCTTTATGTGTGCCCCACCATCTTGCGGGTGTGGCCTTGAATGCTAAGTCAAGTGCTGACAGTCGTTGGTTCTCTAATACTTTGTCTTCGTATTGTGTCAAGAATGTTTCCAAATCATTTAGCCCGTGGAAACTGGGTGATTCTCTGATTTCCGTGCTTACCCATCTTATTGCGTAGTCTATTCTTGCACATCTTCACATGGATACTTCATGTAATCTCTGCTGCCAGTTTTCTAACCCCGTATGTAGTTGGGTTTACGTAATCCTCATCGTGTGCAGTTGTTCTATACAACTAGCCGATCTCCTCTAAGTCCAGGCAAGTGGGTTCTATGAACCTCTCCCCTTCCGATGGATCTAGTGGTGCTATGACCCTGTATTCTCCAGATTCAAATACCATTTTCCTGGTTTTCAAATTGATTATGGTCTGGTTGTCAAACGCCCAATCTAGACCAAGTAGTGCAAGGTAAGGTGTTGTGCCGTCCACTATTTCAATGACTTCAAAGTCTGCTTTAGTGCGCACTCCATCGAGGTCTACTGTTACTCCTTTCAGTCTACCTATTGGTAGGACTCTATGCTAGTTTGGTAGTTTTAATTGGACATTTGAGTATCCCAGTGTTGGCTCTCCCATGCATTGCCAGGTCTTCTTAGGTAGCACATTCACTTTGGATCCTAGGTCTAGTATAATGTCTCCCATATTGAAATCACCAATGTTAGCATTTAGTCTAAATTCCCTACTTGTTCTTCTTCTGGTGTGTAGGTGATTGACAATTTTTGGTTCTATCTTCTCTTCCGTCTCACTGCTACATTTCTCTAGTATGTTTTGCAATATTTTCACAGATGAAGGATCACTTAATGCTTTTACGCATGATTGCAAAAAGCCTTTGATTGTACTTACTTGTCCCTTCAGCTGCATTTTGTTGGTATGATCCAATGCTGGCGACATCTCATATTCCAGGGCTTCCTTGAATGGTTGTGCAGTGTAAGTCGATGTTGTGTCCTCCTTATGAAATTCTTGTCTGGCTTCCTTAAAAGTCTCCTTTTCTTTTGGTGCATCGAACTGCTTTCGTGGTTCAATGTTCTTCTTTATCCATTGGTTATGTGCTGGTTCTTGTCGAACTACGTCACTTCCTGTTTTCATTCCTCCACGAGTGACTATATTGATGTTTCGTCCGTCGTCCCTAGCTTTGGCTGAAATCTAATGGACATTCTGATTGTTCTAATTCCTCTTTTCATGGATCTTTACTAGGAGTGTCAGACATTTCTCTGTATCATGGTTCGATGCATGACAATACATACAAGTTGTTGGTGGAAGTGGACATTCTCATGCATAATGTCCCGGTTGCTAACAATTGTGACATGTGATGGGTTCTCTACCACGTCCGAAACCTCCTCTGGCTCATCCTCCTCCTTGATATCCTACTCATTCACTTCTTAGTGTGCTATACTGTGGTGCTTGATTATACTGCACGATATTGTACTAGGGTTGTGCCGTGTTATACTGCGGCTGTGCGTTATTGTATGGTTGCTGGACAATATTATACTGCTACTGCGCTGTGTTGTATGGAGCTGGGGTTTGATTGAACTATGGCGTTGCTTGCCCAATCATCATTTCATCCTGTACCCTGTATGCATCTGATGTTCTTTCCCACATCAAATCCATAGTTCTGCAATATTTTTCGTCATGGCCTACTGACTTACAAAAGGTGCAATATGAATTCTTTGAAACTGTCTGGTATTTCTGCATCATTTTACAGCGATAAGGGTCATGACTCGGTTTCTTGCATATTTTTCATCATAACCCTCCCCGTGGTAGCGGATTTGGCATACCTGTTGATCTGAAAAATAGGGGGCTGACTTGTTTTTCTATGCAAGCACCCTCTACTCCATTAAAATAAATTTTTCAGGACCTTGCTCAATGTCTTAGTTATGCAAGATAAATTATGTGCCAAGTTTATGCATCTTCTTGTGTTTATGTGTGAGGTTTTTTAAAGGTTAAATATGTTGTTTACATAAATAAAACAACAAAAATAACTTGCAGCAAATAATAATCAGCAAACACTGACAACAAGAACAACATGATAAAGGAGTTCACCCCCAATTGGGCTACATCTCCTTAAGCCTCCATCAATGGACTAGGCTCTTTGGGATTAGTTTGTCAAAGATTCTTTTACAAGCTATTTCTCAACTCCAATGGATTTACTAACTATACCATTGGGTTCAAAATACATAAAAACCCCAAAAATGACTATTAGATCTCTGAAAACGGACCATGGCTCATCCGGGCATGACCTCTTCTACATGTGGCCTTGAGCTTCCCCGAGCTTCCTTGTGGCAAAAACAATTGTAAAAGTCCTCAAATGGATCTGAAACCTGTCCCAATGTGTTCAGAGCATAATAATTAGTCAAAAATGACTATTTAGTCATAGAAAATAGACTTGGGCTCATCTTAGCATGACCTTCTTCAATGGTGGCCCTAAGCTCCCTAGAGCTCCTTGAAACTTCAAAGTAGCAAAACCTACAAAATAAGTCTCCAAATGCCTTTGAAAACTGTGCCAATGGATTCAGAACATCCAAAAACCCCTAGCTGGGCTTTTTTGGCACCTTACTTGGCCAAAAGATGAAGAAGTCAGCCTCCTGCCATTTTCCTCCTTCAAGCTTGCTGTCTTTGGTTCGCCAAAACGCACCTCATGTATGAGTAACCTGGCTTCTGGGGGTTTCCCGTGCCTAAACCCAACACTCGCACGTATTCCGAAATTGGTGCCAAAATGTCGCACCGTTAGTGGATTTTGAGCCCCCAAGGATGAAGGTGTTGGGTGCATGGGGGACCATATGGCCACGTCCCAACGCAATTTCGGGGCTCAATTACAAAGTGGAACGAGCGCTTGACAAGTGTTTAGCTATGTGGGTGTTAACTGTTTGAGTAGTTTTTGAATCCGCGCGCAAAAACATGTGAGGCAAGGTCATATGCACGCATATATGAAACCGAGGGCTGGGGCTAAGCCCCTGCCCGAACCCCACTCCAAATATAACATGGCGTGCATTTAAATAAAGTTTTAAACACATATGTGTTAAGAACTACCCATGGGCGCGCCGGTTTGGGCGGCCTTTGCCAAGAATCTTCCATATGTGGAGGTCCAGGGTTTGAACTCCACGAACTCCATATTTAATTTTTAAACACCACCATGGTATTAATTTAAATAAAATATCAAAGGAATATGGTTAAGAATTAATAGTGTGGGGCGTTGGTTGTTCGGACTTTGCCAAAGCATTTCACTTTGGGGAGAGGTCTGGGGTTCGATCCCCATGGACTCCATAAACTTTTAACACCCAAACTTAACATGGTGCCACGTGGTAGCCCATGTTTGGGCCACGTGGCACCACCCTATTTGACAAAAAGGATGCCATGTGTTGGAATCTAATTCGACCACTCGTTTGCCCAAACTACCAACTCAACATTGACACGTCAGCACTTGCCACGTCAGCGGTCATACCCCTGCCACGTCAGCCTGTACAGACTGTACAGTCAACATTTTTTTTGCTTATTTAGCAAATCGAACAGATCATGATATCTCACTCATCTGATGTTCGTTTGACCCCGTTCAAAGTGTGTTGGGTTCGTGACGATGAGGGCTACACAACTGTTCATTTTGAAGTGATTATGAACACTTTCATTTTGGGCTAAACTTTGACCCCTGGTCCAGATTCTGATCACGCCTTCCCACTGAAAGGCTTTTGGACCCACAAAAGCTGATGATTATCTGCCTGAGCTTCAATACTCTTCTACTTCCAAGTTCTATCAATTGATTCTACTTGAAAAGTCTTTTTGGCAATCACCTAGGTACCTTGACATGCCTTGCATTGCAAATGGCTATGTCCCTCAACCACTATCCTCTGGCTGCTGCTGACCCACTATTCTCTTTGTGCTTGGAAGACTGACAACCTTCCCACTAAGAATCAAGTCCCTCTTGTGAACTCTTTGACGTCAACACAATTCACCCTACAATGGTTGCAAAATACTTTTCTGCGACATCTTGTCACAAACCAAGAAAACCATCAATCTTGAAAACAAACTTTATACAAGACTGAAAATGATGCCAACAAAGTCTTTTTTCTCTTCAAGCAAACGGTCGCATCTTGTACTTCATCAAAGCACATGACGTTTTCCTGCATCTTGGTGTACTCAAAATCGACTTACAAGCCGACAAACATCATCGACTAAACATAAATCGAAAAACATGATCGACCCAACATAGTCGTCAAGACAAAACCGACACAAGTCGAGACTCATTTTAAACATATCGATATTCATGATACACAATCATGTTACAATCATGAGTCATTCATATTGAACTATCACCAAGTTCACTRTTTACACACATACAAAATCACATGCATGTGCATAGCTCTTCAACTCTCCTTCAAGTACAAACATAAGTACATAAACCCAAAAACATGTGGGTATATAAGAGCTGCAATGAAAATCTATAAAGGGCTGCAACAAGTGAGTATCATACCCCTCTTTTACACCCTCCTGACGAAGTTGTGCAACAACAAGAATGGTTTTAAATGAATTGCATTCACATGCAAACTTGCATCATACAAGTTGTGATAACTGCTGCAACTTGTCATACTTTCAACAGAACTGCATACATAAGGCTGAAAATTGCATCTACAAACAAAGAAATTCAAGCCTTACTTGTTCAAGAAATCTAACCATTTCTTAGCAAGCCAATTCAATGGTGATTTTTTCTGCTGAACATCGTCTTCTTGTGAATCATATTGACTCAAATCGATGATGGAATCTCCTCTTCCATTCTTGCCAGTCACTTTATCCATCTGCCTCTTGTGATGTGGATGAGTGGTTGGATGCAATGTCCAACATTGGGCAGTGAGATGACCCCTCTTCTGGCAGTGAGTGAAAATCTTTTGCATCCTCTTTTCAAGTTGCCTTTGCTTGGAAAGATTCCTGAATGTGGTCAATATTTTCCAACATCTTGAAACATGATGGTTATACAAACCACAATATGTACATGGACTTTTTCTTTCATTTTTACATGCAAATTTACAATGCTTAACATAATCAAAAGCAACTGAATGATAGGCAGAAATATACCTTGAACATTCACCTTTATCGCCTTCTGGAGGAGGTGAGTTGGAAGAGTTACCAACTCTCTTTTGAATACCAACAAAGATGTTCTTGTCTTCATGGCTGTCACAACTCTCTTGTTTCATACATTTACATTCATCTTGAACACAAACTTTGCATGCTTGAGGGATTGAACTTGCAACAAAAGTTGTTCTTGGAACTGTTTCCCTTGT
>JZKD02S1733095.1:670917-681099 GCA_000966675.3 Picea glauca
GAGAGGAATTTGAAGATAAACTAACATTACATACCTCATGTTCATGCATGTACTTGGTAAGGGTTTTCTTTGCCTCATGGAGTTGAGTCTCCATCTCATGCAACTTTTCAAGAAGTTGGTGCTTCTCCTCCTTCATGACCATCAACTGCTCTTGAAGGATAGTGCTCTCCTTCCTATCTTCCCACATCTCTTGCACCATATCTCTCATGGTTACAAATGCCTTCAACATATCTTTGTCAAATAACTTGGTTAATGAATATGTATGAGAACTATCAATGTTTGAAGCTTCCTCCATCCTTGCAAGATATCAAACTTCAACACAAAACTTGCACAATAATACCAACAACTAAATATCTAGCTATCAATGGCAATCACACGAGCAAAACTATGCTCTGATACCACCTGATTTGAAAAATAGGGGGTTGACTTGTTTTTCTATGCAAGCATCCTCTACTCCATTAAAATAAACTTTTCAAGACCTTGCTCAATGTTTTAGTTATGCAAGATAAATTATGTGCCAAGTTTATGCATCTTCTTGTGTTTATGTGTGAGGTTTTTTAAAGGTTAAATATGTTGTTTACATAAATAAAACAAAAAAAATAACTTGTAACAAATAATAACCAACAAACACTCACAACAAGAACAACATGATAAAGGAGTTCACCCCCAACTGGGCTACATCTCCTTGAGCCTCCATCAATGGACTAGGCTCTCTGGGATTAGTTTGTCAAAGATTCTTTTACAAGTTGCTGCTCAAATCCAAGGGATTTACTGACTATACCATTGGGTTCAAAATACATAAAAACCCCCAAAATGACTATTAGATTTCTGAAAATGGACCATGGCTCATCCGGGCATGACCTCTTCTACATGTGGCCTTGAGCTTCCCTAAGCTTCCTTGTGGAAAAAACACTTGTAAAAGTCCTCAAATGGATCTGAAACCTATCCCAATGTGTTCAGAGCATAACAATTAGTCAAAAATGACTATTTAGTCACAGACAATAGACTTGGGCTCATCTTAGCATGACCTTCTTCAATGGTGGCCCTAAGCTCCCTAGAGCTCCCTGAAACTTCAAAGTAGCAAAACCTACAAAATAAGGCTCCAAATGCCTTTGAAAACCATGCCAATGGATTCAGAACATCCAAAAAACCCTAGCCGAGCTTTCGACACCTCATTTGGCCAAAATATGAAGAAGTTAGCCTCCTGCCATTTTCCTCCTTCAAGCTTGCTGTCTCTGGTTCACCAAAACCCACCTCCTGTGTGAGTAACCTGGCTTCTGGGTGTTTCCCATGCCTAAACCCAACACCCGTGCGCATTCCGAAATTGGTGCTAAAATGTCGCACTGTTAGCAGATTTTGAGCCCCCAAGGACGAAGGTGTTGGGCGCATGGGGGACCATATGGCCACGTCCCAGTGCAATTTTGGGGCTTAGTTACAAAGTGGAACGAGCGCTTGACAAGTGTCTAGCTGTGTGGGTGTTAACCATTTGAGTAGTTTTGAATCCACGTGCAAAACCATGTGAGGCAAGGTCATATGCGCGCATATATGAAACCGGGGGCTGTGGCTAAGCCCCAACCCGGACCCCACTCCAAATATAACATGGCGCACATTTAAATAAAGGTTTAAACACATATGTGTTAAAAACTTCCCATGGGCGCATCGGTTTGGGTGGCCTTTTCCAAGACTCTGCCATTTGTGGAGGTTTGGGGTTCAAACCCCATTGACTCCATATTTAATTTTTAAACACCACCATGGTATTAATTTAAATAAAATATCAAAGGAATATGGTTAAGAATTAATAGTGTGTCACGTTGGTTGTTCAGACTTTGCCAAAGCATTGCACTTTGTGGGGAGGTCCGGGGTTTGATCCCCATGGACTCCATAAACTTTTAACACCCAAACTTAACATGGTGCCACGTGGCACCACCCTATTTGACAAAAAAGATGCCACGTGTCAGAATCTAATTCGACCACTCATTTGCCCAAACTGCCAAATCAACATCAACACATCAGCACTTGCCACGTCAGCGGTCGTACCCCTGCCACGTCAGCTTGTACGGACTATATAGTCAGCATTTTTTTTTGTCTATTTAGCAAATCGAATAGATCACAATATCTCACTCATTCGATGTCCGTTTGACCCCGTTCAAAGTGCGTTGGGTTCATGACGATGAGGGCTACACACCTGTTTGTTTTGAAGTGATTCTGAACACTTTCATTTTTGGGCTAAATTTTGACCCCTGGTCCAGATTCTGATCACCTGTTGCCATTTACTGTGTGAATGTTGGGCATTCGATCTTGTGGTGTCCTTTCGTCCTGCATGCGGTGCACCAAATGACTTCTTGTTTTTCCTTGTTCTTAATATGGTTTAGTTGAAATGTTAGATTCTTCAAATCCTCCTTCAATTCCTCAATAGCTGGGTCCGTTTGCTGGTACTGTCTTCTAGTTGCAAGGCTGCTTGCAGAGCCTCTACCTGCGTTTGAAATTTCTGTTTTCGTAGGGGATATTTTAAGTGTGGGAGTAGTGATTTGACAAACAGGTGCCGATTCTACATCTCGGTCATAAGGTATTTTATTTTTCCTTTTAGTCTCTTGAACCTATGATCGATCTCCCATACCGATTCTCTTGGTTTCTGTCTTATTTCAATAATCTCGTTCATATACTAATCCTCTGAGCTCAACTTCTGGAACTCATTAATCGGTATCTTCTTAATGTTTGTCAGTGTACTCATCATCCTAGGGGCACTGTTCGTGTCTAGACTCATGTACCAGTCTAGTGCATGGTCTCTTAGCATAATCGCTAGCTGTGCGAGTTTGGTATCTTCATCAGTGATTTGTTTTGCTTCCCAGATCTTTGCACAAATGAACAAATGCTTCTCAGGGTCTTCTGTTGCTTCTCCTCGAAATTCTGGTAATCTAATAGTGGGATCATGTCCTCCCATTTTGAATACTGAACTACTACCTCCTCCGCGCGGTGTAGATACTTGACTAGTGCTGCTGGAGCTGGTTCCTCCAGTTGTTTCTCCTAGTGTAGATGTACTTCTTTCCGTCGGACTTCCTTCGAACTTCGGTTGTCTAAACGATGGTGTTCTCTTTGGTGTATTATTCGCACATGGGTTTGTGGGTTCCACACTGACATTAATATGGATAGGATGGCTACCTTATCCTCCCGTTCTTGGGCCTCTTGTCTTCCTCTCGTATTTTGCGTGCAGGATTTCCTCAATCTGCTCCACAGCCCAAAGATCCTCTACCTCTTCCTCATCGCTTCCCAATCCCTCCCTCATGGATATGGCTCTCTTCTTGGTATTCACCTTATATTGGTAGGGTACTCCACTACGTGTCGTTCCTGATGACACCAAGATCCACTCGAGTTGGTCATCATCCATCATGATCGGGTCCAAGGGTTCCTCGTCCTTATTGCCTTTATCCTCAACTCCTTCCATTTATCCTCTCTCTGTCAGTGCTTCCCCCCTTCCCCCATGCACACAGGGAAGTTTAGCTGTCTGATTCCATTATCATTACACTTCTGTTATATAACAATATCTTAATAGAAGTATACAAGGATTGAATGTACCTTCCTCGAGGTCCACGTAGAAATTCTTTCTCTGCTACATTGTATGACTTCACTGTGTCGACCACAAATTCAGTGATGAAGCCTGCCGCAATACTGTCGAGCCAAAAGTCTACTGCGTGGGTGAATTTGTTGTTCACCTGCTGTAACTTCTCAATCTGTACTAGGGTCCACTCTAGCTGTCAAGCCCGATTCGTCACGTGGTTATCCTTCAACCTTAGTATCCACTCCTGTAGTAGATGCGGAAAATCATAGAAAAAGACTTCATGTAAATCAATAAATACGTATTTATTCAGATATTTGCGAGGTGTGAGTCTAGGGTTTCTATTGTCTTGTTGGGAAAAATCTAGCTCTTTGGTTCTCAACCAACCTTTGATTTCTTCTATTGTGGGGTTCCACGGTCTCAACATTCCCTTCTAATGGCTCATTGGTCTTCTTGTTTCGCTCGTTCTTTTCTCATGCAATCTATCTCATCTACTCAGTCCTCGCTTGGTCCTTCTAACATGGAAACAAAACCATTTGTTGGATTTTAACCACTCTCTTCTACTTTCTGATTTATTGACCCAGGGTTCATGTCTTTCAGGTTTCCAACAAAGCCACTAAAACTATCAGCCCTCCTGGTAAACTAGAAGGCAACACAATACACAAAATGTACTACACAGTCTCACCCGAGATAACTTTAAATGGGTGGCTGTAAGACTCAGGTGTTTACAACCTAGGATTGAGTATGTGATAGGGGTTTATTAACTAGAGCCATGTGCTACGAACTGTGAATGTAATCTACTTATTCCTCACGGGTGCACGTTTCCATTTCACAGTTTAATTCCCGAACAACATAATCGTAATTCATAACAATATATTAACTCATTTATTAAGCATAACAATGAACTGCTGAAAGAAGCAAAGAGGTACATGCATTCATCACATTACACAGATATTACCATGGTTCACCCCCTCCTAGGCTACATCCACAAAGATTTGTCTCTTGTCTCTTTTATTATGATAGTTCTACATCTCCAGCGTCGCGCGCTTACAATTCCCTCTGATGGGTAAGATCCGTATGAGGCAAACTAGATCACACCAGAATCCACAGCCTACGATCTAATCCTCGGATCTTCCTCCTCTCCTATGTTCTAGCTCAACAACTTACAAACTTGGTCCATGACCATATTACATAATGCATCAACTTGTATCTAGCTACGATAGAGTATTGCAAAAACCGAACTAATACAAAAGTGAATCAACCTCTCTATTATACCTGTGTATCTCTATTTATATATATCGGGCTCTTCAATTGTTTCTAATGTATTACCAAAACCCTAACCCTACCGACATTAGGTCTACCTCCCATGCACACGTGCTGCCCTTCCTCCAGCTGTCGTTTTCCTTGTGCACACTTTCTTGCATGCGCTCATGCTGTGTTACCTTCCAGCTGTTACTTTCATTTTTGCACGCTTTATTTCTCACGATAATCCTTCCTTCCACTTCGGTTTAGTGCCAACAGATACCCACCAAGGCATTATACATACTCCAGGACAGTATAATACAAGAAGTACAATCTAGAGCCCGCACGGATGCCACTAACTTGGAGGTGGGTAGGGGAGTTGTCGAAATGTTAAAAATCACCTGCGACCAATTGACCTTAGAGAAGGAGGAGGAGAAAGAACGCGATGAAAATATAGAGAAGGGGATAACAATGATATAAAACTGCATCCTAGATAGCACGCAAGCATCAGAGAGGAGCGTAGAAGAAAAGATAAAAATCATTTCACAGACGATTGAGGGATATAGGAAGGAAATCGAGGAGCTAAAATAAAAATGTAATCCTATGAATCCTCCTGAGGCTCGAGAACAGGGAGAACATCAATATGCACTCCATATAGCAGATATAAAAAATGAAGCAAGGGAAGTCACATAACTATTCGACTGAACTGCGCAGATTTGGACCATTTTGGAAGAGGATGACAAATTCCAAGATTTGGAACAACACGAGGATAACATTAGCGTTGCCATACATGAGTTAAAGAAACGACAAAAAACCATGATTATTACCGAGCGCTTGTAGGGAACCCAAGAATTGAAGACTCTGTAGACAGAGTTAAAGACAACATAGACAAATAAGTAAGAAAGACAAGCCCAATTGGAGACCCTCTAGGAAAAATCAACACAGATGATTCCATAGCTGGAGGAAGAGAAGACAAGCATAGAAAATGCACATTCATAGGGTGCAACATTACTACAGGAACATATAATAACGCAGATAGTCGAGGTGCTAACAAAAAAAGTTGTGCAGGTGAAGGAAAAAGTAAAGGAACTAGCAGAGAGGTTCCACAGTTTGGAAAAGGATATACAGAGAGTGCACACCACCTGAGTGGCTCAGGACGAGCCACATGTCAGTGTTGGGGGTATGTTGGGAACATGAATATTTTGAGAAGGAAGCCTATTTTGGGCGCAAGCCTATTTTTGGAGAAAGATCATTTTTGGGGAAAGACCTATTTTTGGAAAGAAAGACCTAATTTTGGAGCGCGCGCAATAGGTGGCAAGAAAACAACATGCAGAAAAAAGAAGGAAAAACAACATGCAAGAGGAAAATCAACATGACGCACATGAAGACAAGCCTAACCATGATAGGGTTAGGGTTTTTGACAAATATTGTAACGACTATAAGCCTATAAAGTAGTATAAATAAGGACCTAGGAGGTCTAGGTCAAAGAGAGAAGAAAAAGAGGAAAATAAGAGGGAAAAATAGAGGAGAGTTTGTACTGAGGAAGGGATGTCAGTTAAGTATTGAGAGGTAATTGGTTGAGAAATCTATTGATTATAATAAGTCTTGTAGGAGAGTCAAATAAGTTAGTCTTTTAGGGTTAGGTCACAGACCGAGGAGACTGGTGTGATCTAGTCAGCCTCACAGAGGGTTCTTACCCTCATTTTGATTGTATTACTGAAGATGTAATGTGCCCAACACAATATTTTACAATAGAATCAATAAAAGAGAAGAGAAGCCAGATATTTGTGGACATAGCCCTAGGAGGGGGTGAACCACGATAAAAAATTGAGTTATGTGTGATTATTCATGAATGCTTTACTTTTCTGTTGATCATTAGCTTAATAATGAATGGTTAAAGTAGCTATATCAACATGCATGCATAGGTATAAATATGAATGAATCATAGAAGTAGATGAATAATTAACAAGAATACTGCCTAAGGAATAAAGAACCCAATCACAATCCCCACTCATTCCTAGACTTCAAACACCTGAGTATTGTAGTCGCCCATAAAAATTATCTCGGGTGAGACTGCGTTGTGCCTCCTATGTGCAACGTTTCCTTCTGGTTTACCAGGAGGGCCGATAGTTTTGAGGGTATTTTTGGAAACCTATTGAGATCAGAACCCGGGTCAGCCCAAGAAGAAGTTAACCGACATTGCCTTAATTCATTACTATTTGGGAATAGAAGTATGAAAGAAGCTAGGTGATATATTTCTTGGTCAAGGGAAGTATGTTATCACGATCCTTCATAAGTTTGGGATGATGGATTACAAATCCATGGCTACTCCCATGGTGACTAATTTGAAAAAGTTGAGAAACTCAGACTTTGAATTGGTTGATCTGTCCATGTACAGATAGTTGATTGAATCATCTATGTATTTGGTGAATACCAAGACAAACACATGCTTTGATGTAAACACATTGAGTCAGTTCCAGGTGGAGCCTAGACATGAGAATTGGATAGTTGCAAAACATATTTTGAGATACTTACGCGGGATATTGAATTATGGTTTGAGATATGTCTCAAAAAATGATGTACAACTGCATGGATATACAGACTCTAATTGGGTAGGGAGTGCGGATGACAGAAAGAGTACCTCGGGTACCTACTTCAGTTTGGGCTCAACCATGATATCTTGGATTAACAGGAAACATAAGTCTGTGGCATTCAACACTACAGAGGCAGAGTATATTGCAATAGGTGATGCTTGTACAGAAGTAGTATGGCTCCGTAAGTTTATTTCTGGACTATTTGATCAGGTGTTGGATTCGACCGTGATATTTTGTGACAATCAAAGTTGTGTGAAGATTTCATAGAACCTGATGTTCCATGACAGGTCGAAGCACATTGAGATAAAGTATTATTACATCTGTGATCGAGTCCATAAGGGAGAATTAAAACTCCAGTATATCTCCATCAATGAGTAAATAACGGATATTCTAACAAAGCCCTTGTCCAAAGGGAATTTTGTATACTTTAGGGACAAGTTGGGACTTGTGGAGATTTCTCCCTTGCTTGAGAGGGAGTGTTGATCTGTATCCTGTTAGTACAACTTAGATATGATTATTTTTCATTATGCTAGTACAACTTAGATATGATGCGTTTGCATCATGCTAGTATAGCTTAGATATGATGCTTTTGCATCATTCTAGTACAACTTAGATATGATACAGATGTCTAAAGTCACGTCATGCTAATAAAACTTAGATATGATGCATTAACATCATGCTAGTACATCTTAGATATGATGCAGTTGCATGACTCACATCATGCCAATACAACTTATATATGATGCAGTAACATCATGCTAGTACACATTAGAGATGATGCAGAGGCACTAATCTACATCATGCTAATACAACTTATATATGATGCATAAGCATCATGATAGTACAACTTAGAGATGATGTAGATGATACTCCACAACATGCTAGTACAACTTAGATATGATGCATTCACATCATGCTAGTATGGCTTATAGATGATATAGTGGATGATATCACTTGATATGCACCATGCCAGATGAATTATGGCTAAAATATGATGCAGTTAATGATATGTCATAAAATATTTGATGTAACTTTTCATTAGATGAAATTGTTCAACTTGAATACATTTAGCTGTTTGTTATGAATACCTCCCTAGTTAAGAGGGAGTGTTGAATTTTTGTAACTATGATCGGTCTTCATAATGTATATATTTGAAAAAGAATATTCTAGAAAAGAATGTGTACTTGTAAAATGTGGCCCTACCTATGGCACATATGGCAACCTGATCAGGAGGAATGGTCCTTGTATTCACATGACACTCCGTTGAGTGTGTGACAACTGCGGGACACATGCGTAGTCGTGAGACTATGGTGGAGACTGTGTGTTTCTGGACAATTGTTGTGCGCTACTACAATGGTTTTGTACCACTAGCAGAGAATGTGTGTCTATGGAAAGTAGCTATGTGCTACTACAATGGTTGTGTACCACTAGCAGTGACTGTGTGTCACTGGACAATAGTTGTGTGCTACTAGTAGTGGTTGTGTACCACTAGACAATAGTTGTGTACTACTATGGATCAACACAATTGTGTTCTATTGGATGGCATTGTAGTAGCTGTGTGCTACTAGATAATTGCCATGGAGACTACCAGATCACTTGAAAGTAGTTGTGTGCTACTTCTTGATCACATAGACTGTGACAAATGATTTGAGCTACCGATGGTATGGTAGTATTTATGTGCTACTAGTTTATTGTAGAGTAGTTAGTGGACTACTAGATGAAGAAATCATGGAAATATACCTTCCTAGTTAAGAGGGAGCGTTGATGTTTGAGGAAACAAATGAGAGACATTCTCCGTAGAGGGTCCTGTGTGGAATAGTAGGGAGAATGTGGACTTCATCCTGATGTGCCTCATATGGTCAGATGAAGGAACCAAGACATTGGTTTCATGAGGAAACCTCAATATGTATCGAGGGACATTGGTTCCATGAGGGAACCTCAATGTGTCCTAGAGAAGACATTGTTTCCATGAGGGAACCTTGATATGTCTTAGAAATGTGTTTGAAAAGGGAACCGCGAGATGTCTAGTATGGGTATAGTTTATGAGTGAGACATTGGTTTCATGAGGGAACCTCGATATGTCAAGTATGGTCCAAGATGACTTAGCTTGATCATCCCCAAGGGATTGGCCACCCCTTGTAGGATGAGCTAGCTCAAGTCTTGTGGATACCAACTACATGAAATGTATAAACACAAGTGAATTTCCCTAGTAAGCATCCAACGAACCTTCTTCTATATTAGGTTGTAGACCAATGGAGATAGGATACATTTATCACAAGGGTGTACTTGTGATAAATGGGCCAAAGCGTAGTCCTTCCTTGATCATGACAAGGAGTGATATGGACTTGAGGTGCTTTCCATGTATCAAATAACATTGGGATCACATTCACTCATAGGGGTGTACCTGTGGTAAATGACATTGGTTTGATATTTGTTCTTAGTCATGGTGATTTGAATTGGAATGAAAAAGACTCAAAGATGTTAGATGCTATCACATGCAGACCCAAAGTGAGCCTGATCTTAGAGAGAGTCAATTGGCTCAGAGGGAGAGCCTCAGAAGGAGTTTCCCCTCAGTTTAGGTGGGAGAGAGACATCTCCCAAGACTGACATGTGTCATGAGTCTAGAGTGAAGTTTTTATACTTCAACGACAAGTTTTGGCATGATGAAGAATGTCTCCCTCGTTGAGAGGGAGTGTTGATGTTTGAACAACATCGAGAAGACATTCTTCTCTCTCTCTCTCTCTCTCTCTCTCTCTCTCTCTCTCTCTCTCTATATATATATATATATATATA